>JAIUZE010003272.1:0-158376 GCA_022085475.1 Heliosperma pusillum | reverse complement strand
CTTGACCATTCTAATTCTAAATGAGTAGCTTGGACCATGACATTGATAGGCAGGTACTGTCTTTAACGAGTATATGTTCACTTGTTGATAGCTTTTGTGTCGCGGCTTGGTGGGTTTATATCCAAGTCGGGGCATGGCTGCCTGATCCGTTTTGGGACTGGAGCCAGCTTAAGTACTAGCCATCTCTGCTTAGGGGGTCGCCTAGTAGAGTTTCTCATAGACGGTTATGTCATGGGACGGGGAACGGAATAGATGTTGTCGCTAGGTCTGATCAGTCTAGGACTAGGATGTTTTCCTACCTTGTGGTATAGCCTCGAGTTACAGAAGTCGACTATTGGCCGTGCTAAGAACTTATGCCTGTTTGTAGACGTATTGGTCTTTCATGTTTGTATGATTCTATGAGTTCTAGAAGGGGAGATGCAAGCCGGCTAGGATTGATAGAGTTTGGATTACCGATTGTTAACTGATTCACATGATTACGTGTTGATTAGGGTTTGAGTGTATCAGGGCCATGTTACATGGTAACCGCTGAGCCAGCATACCAGCTTCCCTACCTCGTGTTATAGTTTATTATCGGATTCACATGATAGCTTTCATATGCTAGGTTATATGTTAGTTAGTTGTTTCATAACATGAAAAGCATATCATATATGTTAAGGTTTTGTATTTTCCATATACATTGCTTTTATGTTATTCATGTTCAATTAAACTCGACATTTCGTGGCTGGGAGAACTCGGAGTTACTCCCCACTGACTGTGGCTTCCGTGTTTATATTTAATGCGGTCGAACAGGTGGTGTTGCATATTTGGGGTACATGGACGAGCTAGCGAGCGAAGTATTTTACCTTGGACCTATATCGGTTCATAGTTTGTATATTATTGTACACTATTTTATTTCCGTATTTATACGGGAGATATGTCTCCCGTCTTGTATATTTCTTTTGTAGAATTTTATTCCGTATTGTAATGACCTTTTTATGTTATGACACCTTCGTATTGTATTCTCGTATTTCTTTTATGTATTAAATAATTTTTTTTCTTTCCGCAAATTTGAGGGTGTCACAACAACGAGGTCCTGCAATGAATCCGCATCATCGGGATCGATGACTTTATCGCATATGGACTGGAAGAAGAGACAGAATCTGGCAATAGCATATCGTACCTTTTCAGGTAAAATGGAGCGAATAGCCACGGATAGTAATTGTTGTATCAAAGTGTGGCAATCATGTGACTTTAACCCGGTGAGTTTTAGATCTTGCATCGACACAAGGCTTTTGATGTTGGACGAATAACCATGTGGCACTTTAGTTCCATTCAAGCATGCACAAAACTCTTTTTTCTCATTCCGTGAAAGGGTATAAGCTGCTGGCGGTAAAAATGTATCATTACCTCTCTTCTGTGGTGCCAACTCTAGCCTAATACCCATCATTTGCATATCTTCCCTAACTGCGGCGTTATCCTTTGTTTTACCGGGAACATTCAGAAGGGTATTGATAATATTATCACAGACATTTTTCTCAATGTGCATGAAATCGAGGCAATGCCTGACCTCCAGGTCAGGCTAATATGGAAGTTTATCAAAAAATATGGATCTTTTCTTATACCCACGAGTAGACAATTTAGAGCCGTTCTTCTTCCCATATTTTATCTCAATATGCTTTACTTTCTGATAAACGTCATGCCCACTCAAAATTCTAGGAGGTTGACGATGTTCTTGACGTCCATTAAATGCTTTCTGCTGCTTGCGATAACAATGGTCAGGATCCAAGCCCCTCCTATTTCCCAAATACACATACTTATGAGAAAACTTCAAGTATTCAGACTCGATATCCTCCCCACACAATGGACATGCCTCTTTCCCATGCACCGTATGCCCAGAAAGGTCGCCATAAGCCGGATAGTCGGTTATTGTACACAATAACATCGCTCTCCAATTGAAAGTTTCATTCCTATATGCATCAAATACTTCTATCCCACTATCCCACAAAATTCGCAAATCATCTAAAAGAGGTTCCAAATAGACATCTATATTATTTCCAGGTTGTTTAGGGCCGGAAATTAACAACGACAACATCAAGTACTTTCTTTTCATGCACACATATGGAGGTAAGTTGTATAGTGCCAACACTACTGGCCAAGTACTATGTTGGGTACTCATGTTTCCATGTGGGTTCATTCCATCAGTGGACAGCGCTAGACGTAAGTTTCTAGGTTCAATGCTGAACTCGGGATACTTAGCGTCGAACGATTTCCATTGCATACCATCTGCCGGGTGTCTTAGCTTCCCATCATTTATTCTTCCAGTTTCATGCCAAGTTAACATTTTTGAATCATTGCTATTCGCAAACATCCTTATGAATCTTGGTATCACTGGAAAATACCATAACACCTTAGCCGGGATCCCTTCCTTATCCTTATAACGCCACTCAAAACAAACCGGACAATTGGTTAAGTTTTGATATAATTTTCGATACAATACGCAATCATTTGGACATGCATGTATTTTCTCATATTTCATACCCACCCCTCTAATTAGTTTTTTAGCCTCATATGTCTTAACGGGAAGAACATTACCATCTGGAAGCATGTCGTTTATCAAGGCTAATAAACTAGTGAAACACGTGTCACTAACCCCATTTGCCCCCTTGATATTATACAACTTCACCACAGCCGACATCTTTGTGTACTTACAACCAGGGTATAGAGGCGCTTCAGACTCACACAACTTCTCATACATGTTGTCAAGGTCATCCAAATTAATGTTTTCATCTTCAAAAGCATTTGATTCATCATCTTTTTCTTCATTATCTGTAGACCCAACATTCAACTCGTCTGCTTCCAACTCAACATACTCGGCAAACTCGGGATCATCAGTTATCCTTTCGTATACCTCAAGATCATCTTCTTCAAAATTATTATCTTCCTCTAATGATTCCCCATGAAAAATCCAACGGGTATAGGATCGACTAAAACTATACTTTTCTAGGTGAATTTTAACGTCCGGAATAGTCATATACCTAATATTACCACATCTTTCACAAGGGCATGGAATACTAGAAGAACCATTCAAATTGTTCGCAACGACTTCATAAAATTCAGCTAAACCATCCTTATAGTTTGGGTCACTCATATTCGCAGCATTCATCCAAGTTCGAGTCATTTATCTACATTCGTAGTATATATAGTAAGCCAAGTAATTCAGAAAATCCAACTAATTAAAACTAATTCAATAATAAGCCAACTAATTCAGAAAAATGCAATGTATAAGGCAACTAATTCACAAATAAACGAAATTCAGGAAATCAATAAAGAAAAATTATTAGAATACCTGATTAATAAGAAATAGCAGACGGAGATGATGACAAAGAGACGATCAGGAAATCAATAAATTATTAGTGTTTGTGGTTTTGTGATGCAGTATAATCGCTTTGTGTTTGTGTTTTTGTGTTGCAGTACAGTATTATTAGTGTTTGTGTTTTTTTCATCTTTATTAAAAGTATTGACAACGGTTATTATTCATAGTCACCGTTGTTATTAGGTTCCTTATTTACAACGGTTAACAAAGTTATATCCGTTGTTACAACTAACAACAACGTACAACAAAATCATATCCGTTGTTATTAATTTAAGCCAAATATTGCGCCAAATTAATAACACATTATAACAACGGGCTTTTCATACCCGTTGTTATTACTTTTCCTTATTTCGCGCTAAATTAATAACAACGGATATAGAATAAACTGTTGTTATTAGTAAATTTATTTACAACGGTTATTTTAGTTCACGTCGTTGTTAAAACTATTAACAACGTTCGAAAACCTAATACCGTTGTTATTAGGTTTAATAAAATTCCGCGGAAAAATAATTCTCCATTCCACAACGGTTTTTCTTTATTTTCGTGAGTATGCGTTGTTGATGGGGCGTTGTTATTGCCTGTATTTGTAGTAGTGTATCATGCAAAAGAAAAACAATAAGAACGGAAAAATGAAAATCAAAGTACAAAGTCCTAGTGTGGCCTATCCTATCAAAATAGAACAAAAATTACACTTTGGAATCCATCCTTATGGACCCTAGAAGCTTGACTTGATGTTCCATCTTGGTCCATGTAGCGGGAGTGAGCTATCCGATCTCCATCTTTGGTCTTCTCAAAAATACAATTTTTAAAAAAAATTACAAAATATAAACCTATTTACATTCTAATTTAAAATTATAATTAAAGATTACAAAGGGGAGATTCGAGATCTCAAAATACATCAAAGACCATGTTACCATCATTACGATAACACAATCTACTAAGGCCACACTAAGCAATACAAATTACAACCTCTTGTAAAATACCAAAATAATCCATTCATCCATTCATTCATTCATTCAAAAAAATAAAATGCATCAACATAATAAATTAAACATTCAAGACATAATTCATTAATTATGATGATTAATTTATCCAAACCACCTTTAAAATGATCAAAATTATGTGACAATTTCTTAATTGCACACAACAATTTTATCAACCATAATCCAATTTAATTCATATTATCGGGTATAACATAAATTAAATTCAACATTATTTTAAACCTTTTTAAAATAATAGGGTATCTATCATTGTGAACTTTTTCACAACAACAATCAACATACATTATCTTTATAATGCAATAAACAAAACAAAAATAAATTATTTTTTTTCACTATTCACGGATTAACAGTAGTTGTGAACAGTAGCTGGTACCAAAAAATTTTTTTTTTTTAATTTTGCTTTTTCTCTCTCTCGGTTTTAAATAAAAAAAACGAAAACAAACCTTTTTTTTTATGAACAGTAGCAGTAGCCACGGTGAACAGTAAAAAATAAGATACAAATTAATCTTTTTAATTTGATCATGCTAATAAAACTAGATCGGTACAAACATTCAACATCTAATCATTATTAAACATTGATACAAACTAGATGATTCAAATTAACCTTTTAAAATGAATATCTAAATCATGATTAATCGATTATCAAAATACTCAACTAATCATAATTGTTTTGTATATTCATACCGAAAAATTTAGCACAATGAATGTTCTTTAACATCCAAAACAAATTCCATTTTCATTTCAATTTAATCCTCATTAAATCAAAACATCAACTAATTCATTATATTATTATCTTAACACATTAAAACAACAACATTTATGAATCAAAAATGGAACCCTAAAAAAAACTCACGGCTAAAAAAAATTTCGGCCGAAATAAAAAAAATTACAGCAACTTTTTTTTTTTTTTTAAATTATACCAATCATTTAATGAAAAACATATAAAATAATTTCATAGCCAAAGGCTCTGATACCACTTGTGGGAAATATCGGTATACTTCCCTTTAAATAATTCGGATTATAATGAAATTATAACTATATGAATTTCTAGTCATAAATGAAATTGCATAATATAAAACAAGAGATTAAGAAATAACCTTCAGTCCTAGCAAAAGGCCTAAGAACAAATACCAAAGTAGGTATTTTCCTAATCGTTGCACCAAAGATGGTTCAAGAAATGCCTTCGTCGCGCTAGAACGAATACCCAAAAATTACTTCTAATTTTTGTGTGTATAATGATGATCAATATGAAGATGAATGAGAGAGTTCAAATCCTAATTTTCTTTCTCCTTTTTCACCCTTAAAACCGTGAGATTAGGATTCAATTAGGGTTAATAGAAAAACATATTTTTCTCCTTTTATTACTCCCTCCTCTAACCGTGTAAATCAAGAGGAAAGAAGAAAAAAAAATATCTAGTTTCCTTATTCCTCTCAACCTATATTAGGTAGTAATCATATCATTTAATATGTACATAATGTAATATGTATTCTAATTATTACTAGTGTAATAACAATATCGTGTAATACATATCCGCCAACTTAAATATAACAGTTTACATTTAGTTTAGACCAACATTATATACATTGATTAAATATAACATTTTATATTCAATTACCAGCTAACATTATTTAATCGTTATTAAATAATCGTATCATCATCACATTGACTAACCTTTTAGTCAAATACATCGACTAACCTTTTAGTCATTTAATAAGGCATCAATATGATTATTTTCTCAAATAATCACATCTCTCAAACACATCTTTTAGGTGTGACTTTTAGGGATCAGTTGATCACCGCCATCTGTATGACAATAACGTCAAACTTATCTAGTAAGCCAACCGTTATCTATAAACGTTAATCAACTGATTATAATACAAAGTATACCCTGTGAACCTTAGCTGTTATCACACTAATTGTGGAGGACACTAGCTCCAACAATCTCCCACTTGTCCTTACAAGTGTATGTGCGATAACCGATTCTCATATCCTTAAATTTCTCCCACTCAATGTAAAACTATTTGCAAAGTCCGCATTCACAAAGGTCGTATTTTACAAGTGATCAGTATCAAGAGTGGTTTTCCCGACTAGAGAGTAACTCAACTGATAAACGAATCATTATTCGAGCAGGGCCATGCATTTCAGTTACTACTCCTCGAGTGGCCCTGAGAAATAACAAAACCTGATAAAGGGTTGGATATTTTCCTCAACTCGAATCCTGCAGATGTAAGCACAGTATGAAATGACCCAGGAAAAATCTGCTTGGCCTCCTGTTACGGTCGACCGTGAGAAATAAACCAAAGTCACCCAAAAACTGCCTTAATCTCAAGAGACAGTCGATAGTAAAAAGAATCGACTCTAGGAACACTATGGACGTCCAATCCACGTCCTGGCACCGAATGTTGTTAAACATTTAGGACTCCATAACGCCGTCACGAATTACAATGTCCTATGAGGTATCCTTATAACTCGTATTTGCGATCGATCAGTCAACAGTTTGACTTATGGCTCGTTGAACCCACCATCAATCGACTTAACAATATAATAGCCAGAGTTATCAGCTCATGTAGGCGATTATGGACCAAAACACATATAATGTTATTCAGTTCACTTCGTGGTGTTCAATGTTGTCCATACAATCCACATGAAAAACAAAATATGAAAACAATACGATGAAGTTATTATTAGTATATGAAAAGATGTATCTAATTCATACAAACAGCTAATACAACTCAGGAACACGTTTAATTCCCATGAAAGTAACGTGCCCTACATGCTTATCATGTCTTAACGGTTTAGTGAGAGGATCTGCTATGTTATCATCCTTAGCAATCTTGTCTATCACTATCTCCTTTTGCTCCACGTAATCTCTAATCATGTGAGCCTTCCGAAGTACATGTCTAGATTTGTTGCTAGACCTAGGCTCCTTAGCGTGGAAGATGGCACCACTATTATCACAATAGATGGTGATCGGGTCATTCGAACTAGGAACTATGGCAAGTCCTTGTAAGAATTTTTATAAAGGGTAGTCTTGATAGCTAGTCAATTTTTATAAAGGGTAGTTAAGAGCTAAAGACTTGTTGCTCTAACTCTTAACTTACGAATCTGGATGAGGAGTCTAGATAACGAAGAACTCAAATGGAATATTCACTCTCGGTAAATCAACATATTTAAACACGAGCGGAGATGGTCCGAATTCCGAGAAGCACCTTCGGGCAAGTAAGTCTAGGCTTCGCTCCACTCTCCAGTTGAGTTCTGTGCTCATCGTCTATGAAGAATTGCGGCATCTGTAGTTTAAGATTCTGGTAAGTTACTACGTCCCTTGAGCACCCCAACGTCGTCATCCTCACCAAGCTAAGCGGATAAGTGGTACTCGGGGCAGTGCGTGCAAAGACGGTCTTTCTAAACCACTCTTTTGGACCAGTCTTTACGCGAAGCATGGTAGGCACACGCCGAGGAGGAAGCCCTCGTTAGACAATAGGTTATACATTGGTCAAAATCTTAGAGTGCTCCCTTCCCCCAAGCTTTAGCATGTCCGGAGATGTAGTCAAATTAATAGAGTGCTCGACCTCAAAAACAAATTCGTGTGACCATATAAAGCGTTGTTAGTGTAACACCTCGGCCCAAACCATGGGTCGAGAAAAGTTATTCATGGCAGCTCGCCAGGCTCTATACATAGCCCACAGATTAACATGGGTCTTTTGCACCGCATTTTGTCATCACTCATACACATCCCGGAAACCTTTCCAGGAGGTCAGTCAACCTAAGACTACTGTCAGGTATTTTCAATCCCTTTAAGCAGTAGTCATTGAAGTCTATTAATGGATCTCTTTAAGGGGGTACCCCACCTGAATAATGTCTTCAGATAACATGGAGTATCACACACACCCACTTGAAGAATGCAACGTCTTCGTTGCGCCTGGCAGCATCTAAACGCAGCCAAGTCCAAAATCCTCCCCCGCTAGCTAGGTGGGTGACTTAGGTACTCTTGACCACATGTTCACCACACGGGTGCAATGTTGCTCTGATACCACTTGTAACACTCTAACCCAAACCGTAGGTCGGGTGAGGTTACGCACGGTAACTCGTCGGGCTCTGTACATGACTCACAGATTAACATGAGTCCTTTTAACGTATTTTGTCCCCACTCATGCGCATCTTGTGAACTTTCCCAGGAGGTCACTCATCATAAGACTACTCCCAGCCAAGCACGCTTAACTATGGAGTTCTTTTACATGTATGTATAACCAGAAAAAAAAAGTACACTTTGTTGATATCAGTAGAACTTCCAATCCCTTTAAGCACTAGTCATTTAAGTCTATCAATGGATCTCTTCAAGGAGGTACCTCACCCAAATAACGTTTTCGATTAACATGGAGTATTAAAGTTAGCTTCTTTATCCCCACATGAAAGTACATCGTTTAAGTAGAGGAAGCTAGTGAGACAAAATCTATTTTCCCTTGCTTAGTAGTTTTGTTCTAAGTTTTTTCGAATGTTTTCTAGGATAAAAAGAAACCCTTGCCTCGAAAATGGTCTCCATATGCCCATAGTTACCCAAAGAGGGTCTAGCTATGCTTGATCCATTATCGGAACTCTTTCAGTGAAATGTGTGGAAGCATATTTTAGTGGTAATTTTTGTTGAAAGTCGTAAAAAGGATATAATTACATAATGTTGGGATCCTTTAAGCCCTTATTCATCCATTATTCAGCATTATTACGGAACATTTTAACTATAACTAGCACAAACATAAGAAGATGTAAGCATTTGACATTAGAACCAATTTGGTGGAGTACGGAGCACTTGGCACAAGCGTTTTCATCCATATCACGAGATCCATACATTTGGCATCTCCTAAACATCGTCGATACAAAAAAGTAGTAGATTGTCAATAATAAGGTGTACTGACGCTATAAAAGCGTACAAAAAAAAGGTGGAATGCAAACAAATGAAGTTTGCCTCCGATGGGGACGAAGCTCTTACACCAAAGTAATAGAACTCTACAATCATGAGACCTATTGACCAAGAGACTCAATAAGCAGATGCACATGAACAATAAACTCCCTCAACCAATCCCTAGCCAACATCGCCACATAATACCATATCAAGCCCATTGTTAGTGACATTTTAGCTTGCCTATTTATTTTATATCTCATTTTTGTTATTTTGTGGTAAGTTTTCTTTCTTTTTTTTCTCAAATTTGTAAAAAATAAAAAATGATTGTACAAGATGTGGAACTAAAATTTGGCCGTTACATAATATTTGGTGATTTATGAGTAACATATTTCAAACAATTACATAATTGAGTTGTTTTTTTTCTCAAATTTGGTATTTTATGAAGAAATATTTAATCACAGGTACACAGAAGAGATTTGGTTCGTTACATAGTATAACTTTTTTTTTTAATTTTTACTTTGATTTCCAACAAACACTTAATAAACAACAACAACAACAACAACAACAAAAATAGTAATATTAGTATTATAAATATTACTAATTACTAATATTAACTGGTGGTGTAGTGAATCTTCGAGAATCATTCGTCCAAAGCAAACCCTAAGTTTCCGTCAAACCCATTGTTCATCCCTTCGTCGGTAAGTCTGTTCTCCACCCTTCTCTCTCCTTTTTCACCACAACCCCCTTCCCGGAGTAGTGGTCAGGGGTGTAGCTGACGAGGTCATTGGACATTCGCTGATTTTGAATCTTCCAGGTTTGTTTTCTTCTTTTAAAGTTGGCTACCGCTCTATCGCCATTTTTTGTTTGTGGTTGCCGAATCTTTGGTTGATTGGTGTTGTCATCGTATCCGATCATCAGTCGAGGTTCTCGTTTTTTTGCTTGCTCTCATCGTGACTTTTAATAATTTTAGTGTGGAGGGTTAGCTTTTAGTGGATGTTATTTTGTTCCTCTTGGATTCCTTTTGGACTATTATAGAGGAGTTGAAGTTCTAGCTTCTGCTTGTCTGGTTTCGCTCTCTTTTGTTCTTGGAAATTATGAGTTCCCTTACCGATAATTAGAAATTTCTTGAAGCTTTTGCGTGTGCCCACGTTAGCGATGAGTTCATGGAGGATGATGGGGAGAGTATGTTAGGTTGTTTGATGAATCTTAGAGGATCACTTGTGCTTCAGGTTAAGAAACTCAAAGACAAGGCAAACGGTCTTTTTAGACAAAATTATTTTAATTCTAATCTCGCTGCTAGTGCTCTGAAACTTGAGGAACATCGTGCTGCCTGGGATTTGTGCTCCATGATTTTGGATACATTTCCTGTAATGTCAAGGCTCTATTCCGCAGGGCGCTAGCATCAATGAAGTTGAAAAGGTTTAAAGAGGCTGAATTAGATCTGGTAGAGGCTTTGGTGGTCGAACCCAGACACAAGGATGTTTTAAGGGAGCTTGAAGTGGTGAAAGGTCACCTTCTCATTAAGGAAAATGGTAGTAAAAGAGTTCTGGAGGTTGCTCCAGCAGATGGCGTGGATGGGAAATCAAGAAGTGTTAGGATTATAGTGTTGATGATGATAAGTCCCCTTGTGGTATTTTAATTGTGTGTGTTTTTCTTAAATATTTCTCAATGTAGCATGAAGAATCCGTCTTAAGATTCAAAACGAAGCATGAAGAATTCAAGGCAAACTTCAAGAGAATCAAAGAACATGAAGAACTGATCAAGAAGAAGCCCTTAGCTAGATAGTTCGATATGTTGTATCAAAGGTAGTTTAACTTGCTTACTCTTGTTAAAGTGTCTGCAAAACCACAGTGCGAGTCATGTGGTTTCTGTTTCAGCGATATGGGAGAAAACTTTCTTTAAACCAAAATCCAAAGTTAGAAATATCTTTGTAACCTTTTCTGTTTTACTTGATTTATTGAAAACAAAGAAAAAGAGAAATTTAGAGGAGGAGACATATTTTGGAATTTACTTGGCCACCTTTTCTAAAGTCAAAAAGAGATTTTAACTTCTTTCCCAAAATAGATTAAAGTAAAAGGGTAACTTATGATATCCTACTTTACCTTTTTTCAATTTTGGTAAAACCATTTTCACCAAGCAGACACAAACCAAAGCACGTGTGCAAACTGTTTGGTGTCTCAAAGTTTGTCTTTTGAGAAAAGAGATTTTATATTTTTCCTCACCTAACCACTTTATCTTCTATAAATAAAGACATTCTCCTCTCACAACTCTTAAGACTTTTCTGAGCATTCAAGAGAAAATCATTTGCAAATCATTTCAAACTTTCAAAATTCTTGTTATTCAAAGTGTTTTGCAAAATCAACTTCCTGTTTAAAAGTCTTCACTTGTTAACTTAAAAAAAAACTCTTGTGAAACAGTTCGCTCCACTGTGACATTTGTAAGCTTGTTCGATTATCTTGCTTTTGAGTCAAATTGTTGATCTTCCCGTTCTTTAAGAGAACAATTGAGATCTCTGACTTTGTAAACCAGAAGATATGAACAAAAGACTCTTGAGGCAGATAAGCCTTGAGTTTGAGTGCAATCTTAGTTGATTGGAATAGTTATTCTATTGTAAGAGGTTTAGTCATTATAGTTAATTTCTAAACATCAATAAAATAACGATGGACGTAGGCTTCAGAGTAGAAGTTGAACCAGTTTTAAAAAACATCTTATGTGCTTTAATTTCTGCTGTCTATCTCTCGCTATTTCATTTCGCAAAATTTAGAATGACCCCAGTCATGCTCATTGTGACATAATCTTCCTATCTTTCTTTGTGAACTTAACAAACCATTAAGTCTCTCAAGTAATAGACACCTTGTCTCCATTCTGTCCTTGAGCTAAATAGATAAATTTTAAAAAGGGCACCTAATTCACCCCCTCCCCCTCTTAGGTGCTTGGATCCATACTCTTCAAGAAGCCTGTTCAGAATTCAGAAATCGATACAAATAGTAAGGAGAACAAAAGTATGAAATTTGATACGAATAGGAAGGAGATCAAAAGTATAATTACCAGAAAGGTAACGGAAATCCAAACCACTAGTGGCATGGAACCTGATGTGAGCATTAATGCTACTGACTTTCCAAAGATGACGGTGGTGGATGCTCAAAGTAAAGATGATATGGACTTGATATCCATCTCAAAGAAGAATGAAAATTTTCCTTTGAAGTCGGTTCTTGAATTCTCCAAAAAGGGCGAGTTAAACTCCCGGCTAAGGATTCCGGGGCAAGCTGAGCTTTTATCATGAAAGAGAATTGTCAATCATAACAATCCGAGCTCTTAATATTGAGGAGTCTAAGGAGAATGACACTATCAGCGACCGTTGTAAGAAGAAGAGAAGACGTACAAAAAACCGGAAATCAAAGAATATGCAAGTTATGAACAAATACATGACTCCTTTAGATATTACCGCTACCAATCCCGCTTCTCCCGACGTATGTTTGAGTGTGTCCTCTATTTGTGATAAGTCCATCTTTAGTGATTCCAAAACCTCCCAAGGACCCTCTAAGATTGTTTCTCGTAACTTAAGTTGGTTGTCCTCTTTGGTATCTGTCAATGGCACTCATATATGCTCTCATGATCAAAATGGTTCTTATACCATCCATCCCTTTTTTAGTTTCAACTTTTCCCAAGAAGTGTAAGGTAATCTCTCCTTCTCTTGATAAGTTGATGTGAAACCGTAGTGACACGCGTCGTTTTGATGTGTCAAACGATATTTATAACAAGACTAAGCACAGTGGCAAGTCAAGGTCGGTCCACAGGGACGGTGGGTATTCGATTTGCAAAGTCTAGACTAGCTATGCTCAAGGGGTGTCACGATATAGAAATGGATTTGAAACTAATCTAAGAACATTGAGTAAATGCAAATAAATAGGAAAGTAAGACTAAACTAAGATAATCAAATAACAAGCAATAAAAGGAAAGTCTAAGATCGGTGGGTTCAAATGGGTAATTTGGGCTCTAGTGAGTCGGGTTTATAGTTAATGGGTAGACAAACATGGGCGCGGTGGATTGAGGCTCTCGATCTTACAATCCCTCTCATATACCGAACCAAGCTAGCTCTCGCGTATACAAGGTCGATATACCAACTATATGCAAGTCCTAACATATTCCAAGGCTTCCAATCTTACGGAAATGTATAATAAACATGAATCATGCAAGTTTGTCAAGCAAACATTTCATCAAACATGTGGTATGCATAAGTTGGAAGAAAGACAATTAATCAACAAATCAACCCAACAAACAAAGATTAACCCTCATTAAAACCCATTATCCCCCACTAATCCTAGATTAATCACTACTCACTACTTAACATGAGGAATAAGGAAAAATAAGATATAAAATTAAGACAAGAGATAATGATATGAAGGTAACAAAACAAGTAATGAAATGACAAGATTAACAAGTAAATGAAAAGGGATTAAGATGATATACCAACTAATTAAGACAAAAGATGAACAACAAAAGAGGAAATCTTGAATAAAGGATAACACTTTGTCACCAATCTTCAAGTACAAAACCAAGAAAATCAATTACATGACTAGATCTAAAACTAATTAAAGAATAATTGAAGAAAGATTAAACTAATTAGGAGGAATAATCTAAGCTAATCTAACTAATTTTGATTCTAGGGTTTCCTGTCCAGAAATTCCCAAAACAAGCTCTATTTATAGGTTTACAAATTGAGGAAAGATGGGCTTCGAAAGGCTTCGTTGGCTGGCAAGGTCACGACCGTGAAATGTGTTTCACGACCATGATGGGCGTCTCACGACCGTGAGATGCAAGTCACGGCCGTGAAATAATGAATAGTAGCAAGCTAAGGTTGGCCATCTGAGTCACGACCGAGACGCACGTTTCACGACCGTGACTGCTGTTTCACGGTCGTGAGCTGCAAGTCACGGCTGTGAACTGTTTTGCTCGATAAATCACCAACTTGGAAAGGCATCTCACGATCATGAGATACCTTTCACGCCCGTGAAGAGTCTTTCCTCCTTGTTCCCTTGCTTGACTTCGTTGCTTCCTTCCCGGCTTCGCTTGCCTTGACTCGGGAGGGCTTTGGCGCGTCGAGTAGGGCCCCTAAGGGTATGTGGGGACCTCTAAGGTGTACCGTGGGTCCTCCGAGTGATCTACCTTCTTCTTTGTCGATCAAAATTAGGTAGAAATCGCCCAAAGTGGCGGTTTACCTACAAAAACATAATAGAAGAAAGAATTATGCTAGTAGAAGGTAAAACACGTAGAAACGCTCTTAGGGAGCGTTAAAGGCAAGCAAAACGAGGTGAAAATGGGTGGAAAATGAGGGTGAAATGACACTATATCAAATCTCCTCAAAACAAATCCTTACTCGTCCCGAGTAAGGATGAACAAAGTCAAGTCCCTTATTTAACTACGCTAAACCTAACCGATACAAGGCAATTAACGAGCCTTACTCCATCCCTTCAACTCATAACAAGGTATCCATGAGGTAGGATACTTTATTGCAAGGCAAGTGGGGTATTGCCAAAATTTCGATGCATTCTTAGGCAATTAAGCACACAAAAGATATAAGAATGCAACTACAAAAGCAAATGGCAACATGCCTCATCCATGTGCCGGGATTCACCTAAAATGGAAATAATTCAAGCTTACATACTCCTATGTAGTTACTAGAATTACAAAGAACTAAGCCTAGAAAAATAGAAATGAATCACCTCCATATTGTGTAAAATTAGTATATTAGTTCACGTGTACTAGGGTGCTTTGTCAAAGGTGTTAAAGCGGAATGGAGAGCGAGGTCCTTATGGCGTTAGAAGACACTATAGGATCGGAATTTCGTCTCCCACCGAAGTGGGAGGAAGGATCGTCTCCCCCTTGGCCAAGTAATGCAAATGTAATCATAAAAAAAGTAAGGAAATGAGATGCTTGTGTTCTTATTTGATTTTTTTGGAGTTTTTCTTTTTCTTTTGATTTTTGCTTGACTTAGGTGCAATTTTTGGGAGCAAGATAGCCTAGCAAAAGGTGTGCGGCGGAGACCAACAATAGGCAAATCCTAGCCGTAGCGACATCGAGAGAGACCCATATGTAGTGAGGGTACCTAGAAGAACCTAGAAGTCTCCATATGCACTCCCTAAGCTAGGACTAAGGCAAAGATGATGCAAAATTTCAAGCTTTTCTTTTCATTTGTGTTTGAACTCAATATTTGGACTTGGGATGGAAAAATTTCCTTTTTGTGAAATGTAGTGAAATGTGATGATTGGACAATTACATGGTCTCGAGAGTCACATAGGAAAGCGTTCACCATGAAATTTTCACACCATGGTGATGGTCAAGATGGTAGATGCAAGCCCTTGACTAGGCTCTAGGAAACGGTACAAAATTTACACTAAAATTACACATTAAAGGATGTTTTAAAATCTAGGCAAATTACATAAAAATAATCCAACGTTTAGACAATCTTCCAAAAGTAATCCCACTTCGGCTCTTTTACAAAATTAATCCCAAGTTTTGGTTTGGGTTACAAATTTGGTCTCATCTATCCCAATCCTAATTTCAGTTATTAGGTTTGACAATTTTTAGAGCAAAAATTAAAATTCTTCAACTAATTCTTTATCGAGAAAAAAATGTCGGATGGGAGGAGGATGGTGTAGTGATGGATTGGTGAATATTGAGACAATTATAACAAACACAAAATTTCTGGGTAAACATAAGAACATTAATGAAATGAATAAAATACCTTGAAAGTTGTCTTCTTTTAGCAAAAATGTAATATGATTGATACAATTAGGGGAAAAGAGGCTAGTGATAGGAATTGGTGATGGTGTAGTTCAATAGAATGAGTGTATATTAAATTAATGTGGAGCCGAGATTTTTTATTTTTTTTAAATAGAATAAGTTGGTATGGAATTAGCTTTGTAAAGTAACCTAGTAAATATAGTTAGGTTCGTAAAAAGTCGGACTATTATCGTAACCCAAACTAAAACGTGGGATTATTTTTTTATAAGAAATAAGGTGGAATCATTTTCGGAAGATTGTTCAAACGTTGGATTATTTTTGTGTAATTTGCCTAAAATCTATTTTAATAGGCAAAGTGCTAAGCAAAGAAAGTATCTACAAGGCCTATCCAAGCTTGTCAAATTTTCAAATTAGGTGTTTCAAAAAGTTCTCCTAAATGCAACTATATGCCATGATCTAGTATTAAGCAACATATATACGAGCTAATGCAAATGCTCTAATAAACTACATGACAGATAATCTAATGAAACCTCCTAACATCACATATGTCACACAACCACCAATTCACCAAAATCCACATCGCAATCATCAACAATTCCTCCAAACTCCTCATATGATAAGAAGTAAAGAAAGAAAGAAGGGGAAGGAGTAGGAACGATCATACCATGGCGATCATATGTTTTTGGAATTTTTCAAAATTTTCAAATTATCATAATAATTTCCCATCCCCCACATAGGAACATACATTGTCCCCAATGTATGAAATGAGATTATTGAAAGTAAAGAAAGCATGTTTTTGGGTTTTTAAATGTTTTTCAAAAAAGGAAAGAGCATGTTTTTGTACTTTTTAAATGTTTTAAAAACTAAAAACTTGTTTTTTGGTTTTTGATTTTTGATGAATATTCACAATATAAACAATACTCCCTCCGTTATTGATTATATGACGTTTTGCCTATATGCACATGAATTAAGATGTGCATTTACTCCATTTTTTATCTCTCTTCATTTACTTAATTAGAGTACATGTGTCAACATGTGAATTCTATTTCAGATGCATTTGTAGTGCTCTCTATTTAGCTTTTTTACTGGTTGAAATGAAAAAAGTTGTAGTAACGATATATTGGAAAATGTGGAATCTTAATAAAGAAGGCTAAAACGTCAAATATAAAATAAAAAATCAGTAAAATCTAAAACGTCATATAATCAATTATGGAGGGAGTATATACATGAGGGTTAGTTATGCAAATGAACTAATTCTATATGAAATGCATGAACTAATCAATATGCCTATAACTAAATGCAAAGTGATATAATACAAAGTGGATGAACTAAGTGAATGCAAGCTAAACTATATGTCAATCTAGAGTCTCATTGTGGTGGTAGTAAGCATACACGTGCTGCCCCTCATGGGGGTACCTCCCCCTGGAAAGTCTAAATAAAAAAGGATGCAAGATGTACCATTATGGCATGTAAAGGTAGTCTTGGATTGATCGATTGGGTCAATTGAGATTTGGAATAATCCCGAATAGCCATCTAGATAACAAAAATACTTGTTGGAGGCACGTCTTTCTAGGAGTTGATCAATAAAGGGAAGGGGAAATGGTCTTTTCTTGTTGAGGCATTCAACCTCCTATAATCGATACACATTCTCCACCCCGTCACCACCCTAGTAGGCACTACTTCATTCTTGTCATTCTTCACTACCGTGGTGCCACCTTTCTTTGGCACCACTTGCACGGGGCTAATCCAATCGGAGTATGAGATTGGATAGATGATCCCGACATCAAGTAGTTTCATGACTTCACATTTAACAACCTCTTGCAAGGTGGGTTAAGTCTTCTTTGAGGTTTCCTTCTAGGCTCATGATCATCTTGCATGTGAATTCTATGCATACACAACTCGGAACTAACCCCCTTCAAATCATCTAAGCTATAACTAATAGCTTTCTCATGCTTTCTTAAAAGACACAACAAGGCATTCAATTGATTAACATCAAGGTGAGCATTCACAATCACGGGTTTGCATTTTGACTCATCAAGGTAAGCATACATCAAGTTAGAGGGAAGGGGTTTAAGAGAAGGAGCTTGTAACTCTACCGCAATATCCACCGCACAAGAGGTTTGGATGATATACTCAAGTTTTAAAAGTTGTTGTTCATCAAGATCATCTCCTTCCAAGGTTGCTTCAAGTAAGTCAAATTCAAATCCATGTAGATCCTCCATAACATCCCTTGGTTCCAAGGTTAAGATAGCTCCCAAAGGACCCCTCATAAAGAAGTTAGGTGTGACTTCTTCAACAAAGGCATCGATGATATCAATGAAATAGCAAGATTCTCCAAGATTTGGAGGTTTCATGGTACTTTGCAAGTTAAATGTTATATTTTCATCTCCCACCTCAAGGGTTAGCCTCCCATGTTTTACATCAATCACCGCTCCAGCGGTGTGCAAAAATGCCCTCCCAAGAATAATGGGGATTTGAGAATCCTCTGCCATGTCAAGAACTATGAAGTCCACCGGAATGAAGAACTTTTTAATTCTAACCGGGACATCCTCTAATACACCCAAGGGTTGTTTTGTAGATTGATCCGCATTTGGAGTGTGATGTTGGTGCATTTAAGCTCTCCCATGCCAAGTTTCTCACAAATGAAATATGGCATCAAACTCACACTAGTTCCCAAGTCACACAAGGTCTTGTCAATTGTTATGTTGCCTATGTTGCATGGGATAGAGAAGATACCCGAATCTTTCAACTTTGGAGGGGTTGGGCTTTGTAAAAAGGCACTACACTCACCGGTAAATTCTACGGTTTCAACTCCACTCAAGGACTTCTTTCTTGTAAGGATGTCTTTAATGAATTTTCCATAGGCGGGAATTTGAGTGATGAGGTCGGTGAATGGAATGAAGACCTCCAAATTCTTGACAATGTCCATGAATTTGCCTAATTGCTTGTCTACCTTTGTTTTTGCTTGTCTAGAAGGGAAAGGTAGCCTTATCACCATAGGCTCCTCAACCTTCTTGTTCTTTGTTACCACTTTATCCATCTTTTCAATAACAACTTGCTCACTTGAAGAGCTCTCTTCCTCCTTGTCATCCAATTCAACAACTTCATTTTTAATTGACTCATTATCTACTACTTTGTCTCCCTCACCATTATCATCTTCAATTGGCATCTTTGGGCCCTCATAACGCTTTCCACATCTCAATTGTATGGCATCAGCGGTTTCATTTCTAGGTGGGTTACCTTGAGGAGGTAATTGGCCTTTTCCCCTAGAAGAACTCCCCGAGCCTATTTGGGTCACTTGAGTTTCAAGCATTTTGTTGTGGGCAAGGATGTTGTTGATGATGATATTTTTGGCTTGGTTGTCCTTTTGCAATTGGAGGATCGCTTTTTGAATGTCAAAGTTTGGATCTCCAACTTGTTGTTGCATAGGAGGTTGATTTTGTGGTGGTGGGTTATATTGATTTTGGTTGTATTGTGGTTGATTGTAGGAAGGTTGGTTTTGATTGTATTGTGGATTTTAGAAGTTTTGTTGATTGTTTCTCATAGGCGGAGCAACATATGGTTGTGGTTGAGGGTTTTGGACATTTTGGCTTTTATATGAGAGATTTGGGTGGTTCTTTGTGTTCTCATTGTAAAAGTTGGATTAAGGATTTCCTTGCCTATAAGATTGAAAGGCATTTGCTTGTTCCACGGACCCTCTACAATCTTGAGAGTCATGATTAAATGTCCCACAACAATCACACACTCCTTGAGGTCAGCTTAGTGTCATCACCATGGCATTAACTTGTTGCATAAATTGTTGGGAAGATGAGTTTTGACCTTGTTGAAATAAAGCCATATGTTGATCCATCTTGAGATTCATTGCTTCCATATAAGAGCTAAGTTGTGCTCCAAAATCGGCTCCCATTTGAGTGACGGAGCTCACCTCATGCTTTCCTCCTCTAAAAGCTTGTCTTGGCCTACTAAATTGAGAATTATGGATCGCCATCTCCTCTATCCGGAACCAAGTTTGAGCATCATCAACTTCGGTGAATCTCCCATTTGATCCCATGTTCAAGATCCCTCTAGCATCTTCATATGACCCATTCCAAAATTGTTGCACTAGAAACCACTCACTCAAACCATGATGAGGGCAAGATCTAACTATTTCCTTGAATCTTTCCCATGACTCATAAAGTTATTCTTCATCACGTTGCTTGAAACCGGTTATCTTGGCTCTCAACATGTTTGTTTTCTCCGGTGGATAGAACTTTTGATAAAATGCTAGAGCTAACTTCTTCCATGAGTCAATACCTAGAGCTACCTTGTTAAGGCTCTTAAACCATTACTTTACCGCTCCAATAAGAGAGAAATGAAATAAGACCCATCGGATTTGGTCTTGAGTTACTCCCGCTTGAGAAATAGCATGCATCACAATAATCACAAAAGATCTCCATATGGAGATGAGGATCTTCACTTGGCATACCTCCAAATTGATTTCGCTCTACCAATTGGATAAAGGCGGTTTTGGCTATGAAGTTGTCGGTCTAGTTTTGTGCCACCGGTATGCTATTTGGAAGAGTATCTTCTGTGGGAATAGAATGTGAAGAGAATTTAGGCATTCTTGGTGGATTGATTGGTATATGGGGAATCGGCTCGGGTGTTGGGTTTCCAAACGGATTCACAAACTCCACGTACGGGACAATACCCTCCAAATTATCTACTCTAGGATGCTCAATTTCAACTTCAATTTGACCCGAATTTCAAGTTCCCTTTCTTCACCCAAAGATAAAGACCCCTCCGTTGTAGTAGCCGGATTCGAAGAAGAGCTTTTATCTACGGTTTTGAAGATCTTGCGAAGCCTCCTAAAGGTCCTTTCGATCTCGTGATCGATTGGAGGTTGATCCTTGGGAGGAGCTCGCCTGGGCATAAATGTAAACGATGAGAATTGCCTTGAGAAACTAGGTTTCTCAAGACAAGAGGCAAAAAACTAAAGCAAACTAATAACAATCAAATTAAACATACACCGTCCCCGACAACGACGCCATTTTGATGTAGAGTGACGGGTTTACAAATGGTGGAGAAATGGGCTTTGAAAGGCTTCATTGGCTGGCAAGGTCACGACCGTGAAGGGCGCCTCACGACCGTGAGATGCAAGTCACCGTCGTGAACTAATGAACAGTAGCAAGCTAAGGTTGGCCATCTAAGGTGTGTCGTGGGTCCTCCGAGTGATCTACCTTCTTCTTTGTCGATCAAAATTAGGTAGAAATCGCCCCAAGTGGCGGTTTACCTACAAAAACATAATGGAAGCAAGAATTGTGCTAGTAGAAGGTAAAACACGTAGAAACGCTCATAGGGAGTGTTAAAGGCAAGCAAAACGAGGCGAAAAAGGGTGGAAAATGAGGGTGAAATGACACTATATCACGTAGCACGCGTATGCTTTGCAGGTACCCTATGAAGCATCATGTTCGAGGGAAAAGTAGAAAAATATCTTCGAAGATGAAGCATAGCCTAGTGGAAGAATCTCCAAGACACAACTCGTCTACTTTCATTTCAAGTAGATCTTTTCCTCGTAAATTCCTACGCCCTCGTGGCGTAAGTGTGTCTTGTTGTAGGTACTTTAACATTTGGCACGTAAATGCGTATAAAGCGAATTTGATATAAATCTCACTCTTATCCCGTTACACCATTATATATCTACAGCAGGTGCAATGGTTGATAAACGTTACTTCATCCACCAACAACATTTCTTATTTCAGACGGACCATTACCGTCTGAAAAATAAGACGTAATTATATTACCACTTTTTGATAAAATGTAACCACAATTTATATCAACTTGTTTTCAATAGTTGTTATATCTAACTGTAAAGTAGTTAAAAAATCTCGTCTTATTGCTTCAGACCAAAACAGTTCATCTGAAGGAAGACAAACTGATAAATAAATGGATATAAATGTGAGTAAAGCCATAGAGGGATGATGTAGAAGTTGATAAATGTTGATATCATTTCAAACTCTTCCCTTAAAACGTCCTTTTCTTGTGACATATTTACTCAATTTTCGATGTTTATAGAATCCAGTTTTCAGTACCCTAAATGCACTACAGTTTTTTGTCCTTACGTCAACTAAACTCTCTTGTTATGAGAAATTTATCAAACGCACGTGCTCTTCCGCATGGCCGCATGGGTCTACGTTAAATTACGTAACATCAAATAGAATAATACGGAATACTCCGTAAAAGTTCAAGTTATGAGCATACATCTAAATTATGTAAATAATAATTTCCCAAAAAAAAGTTATTGGCATCAAACAAGACACTACATTTATATTCAAGAAGTGCCAATTTAGCTATGTCAGATTGTCATTTATATACTCTGTAATATAATTATATAATCCCCCATCAATATTAGTAATTCCTTTTTTCCAATTTCAGTTTGTCGGAAAATCGTAAAAGTAATGATTAGCCCCTTTAACTTTGGCCAATTGTAAAATTAAGCCTCATAAGTTACAAATGTAATAATTAGGCCCCATAACTTTGACAAAAAGTAAAATCCAACTCAATTTCTCTTTTCAACTTAAATTATATATCACTATTTTATTTTATATATATAAGCTCATTATACAGTAAAATAGTTATAATATTCAAAAAATATATATTTAATTTATTAACGTAATTTTTAGAATAAATTTATTATTATTTTTTTACTAATTTTAATATGATTCACATACATAAGAGATTATGTTTACTAATTTTCTCAATTTGAGTAATTCATTCACATATTTTTATCCCGAAATGTGTAACAAATTGCATACACAATTTTAAAATATATAATGAGTTTTTTTTATATGCTTATAAATTATATAAATGAATGAAATTGGATTTTTTGGTGCAATTTTGTTCGAAAATTTAAAAATTGGGTTGAATCTCACTTTTTATCAAAGTTATGGGGCTTAATCACTACATTTATAACTTATAGGACTTGATTTCACAATTGGGCAAAGTTAAGGGCGTCAATCACTACTTTCGCGGTAAAAAAACTCATTATAAGATATTCGTCTTGTTTAAATCAGTAGGTCACCTGGGAAACGGTCTTTTAATAAACTTATTTAGAGATCAATTATAAATTGATGGAAGTTATACAAAAAGTAACAAAATAGATACGTATACTATAAAATGAGGTACTAATAAAAATTGTTACAATATATATATAATAAAAATAGGTACGATTGCTATGAAAACATGTATCAAATAAAACTGAGATTTTGAGTCATAAATAATAATTAAACGTGTACGAATAAAATAGATAAATGGGTACAATAATACAGTAGTAGTCTCTCATTAGGCTTATTTAGATAACGTCTCTCCAAAATTGTGTTCTTTTTTTTATACTAATTCAATTTGCCAATAAACTCATATAGATATTCAATATCACTTAAGCCCGTATTATTTAAGTTATCTTAAACTTATAATATAGTTATCAACAGTCACAACCATCATTAAACAAATTTAGTAGTATAAAAAATTTGTCTTTTTAAACTTTAAACGGTCTCAAATAAATCGGAATTTTTTTTTCACGTACGAATTTATTTTACCCTTTCACATAAATTTTTTTAAAAAGTTTCCATATCCTACACTTTTCCTAGAGTCCTTGACACAATCTCTCTTTTCCCTAAACATAATCAATTCAACTCATATACATGTAGCCTAAAATCAAATCCAATAAACTTGAACAATGAATTATAATTCTACAATTAGTGAAGTAAGTTTGTTGTTAGGAATCTACTATATACTAATCCTAAAACATTTGCTGCTCTGTGATTGGCTGCAGGGTTTCAGGTATAGTGGGCCCCACATCAAAAATAAAACTTTAATTACCCTCTCTCCTCTTCTGATTTATTTAGACTGGGCCCCACATCAAAACTAAAAATTTAATTACCCTCTCACCTCTTCTTTTTTTTCTGATTTATTTAGACTATGTTCTTCGAATGTTTTTGGACTTTGAATTAGTTTATTAATTATCGACTTTGCATTAGTTTTTCTGAAAAAAATAATGACTTTGCATTAATTTTTCTTAAAAAACATAATGAAAAAAATAATGGAATTTATTATTAATACGACTTTGCATTAGTTTTTCTGATTTATTAATAATCTACCGATGAAACACACTTCCATTATTTTTTTCATATTCTATGATTAAAAAAAATATATAAACTAATAATATTTTGCAAAACAAAATCAAAAAATAAAAATATCGTAAACAATATTTTTGCAAAACAAAGTCCAAAAATTGATTGATTAATGAGAAAATCAGAAAAATAAGAGGGTATCAGTTCTCCAAGGTGATAACATCAAAAAAATTCAGACGCAAATTACCCATTTGACAAAATTAAATTCATCATATACCCCTTTTATATATCTTTATTATAATAAATCAGATTTAATATAAATAATTCAATAAATTTTCTAAATTGAGTAAAATTAAAAACAAATATTAAAAGACGATCAGAACCTGTCGAGATTCAAGGAGTCATCAATAAAATCAGTGGATTGACAGACTTGAACTTAATCATCAAATCGTCTTCTATTTATTTTAAAAAAAACAAAAAGAATGAAAAAAATAAAAGAAATAAAAAGCTCATAACTTCTTAGAGGGTGTGTTGGCCGTCAACGATGTCTCAAAAAGAGTACATCTACGGTACACTGTTAACATTTCCTCACTGCTAACTATTTCTATTGATTATTAATAAATGATAAATTATGTTAAAAAAATAAATTGATTTTGGGGATTTTGATTGATAGACGGCTGATGAGAGATTGATTATGAGGTATGAGTGGTTAAAAGAATGGTTATTTATATTTATAAACCCTAACTAAAAAAAAGCATAGGAGGAGCTTGGACTATTGTATTGATGGGTTCAGTAGTTCACTACTACCATGAACTTGGCCCATTTATTAGTTGTGACAACACCCATATATGTATGCATAAATTATGTATGTCAGGAGAAATATTGCAAATTGGGCATAAGTCTAGCCCTCGGAAATGGGTTAATCACGTTGGTTTTGGGTTTGGTTCAGGTCTATTTTTGTTTCGGATTATTTTTGAGTTGGTTAATAGTAAGTTATTTGGGAATTACGATCATAACATTGACAAAAACAAAACAAAATTGTAAGTAACAAATTAAAATTCGCCAAAAGCATTGACTAATCTTCTTTATATAAAAGAGAAAGCATTTCAAGCTTCCCTATTGGTGGTTCAAGATGAAGAATTTATCAAATTATTATTGATGTAGGACCCCCCATGTTTTTGGTGAAGATTAATTGACCTCTCTGAAGTGATTAAAATAGTTATTGTTGTGGGGTAAAGTGATTAAAATAAGATAAAGTATGGGTATTGTGGGGTAATGTGATTAAAATAAGTATAAAAGTTTACCAAAAAAGGAAAGGGGGAGGTATTGTGAATAGATGAAAATGGAAAGGGGAAATGTTATTGTGAATAGGAGGGAGTAGGTTATACTCCGTAAGAAATCATATTATGTTTCGAAATTTTGGTCTTAGGGTAAGACGTGTTTTTTGAGAAACATATAGTTATTTTCATTCCTGTTGATATAAAAAAATTTCTTTGTTCATTATATTGGTTTAAATTATTATATTGGTTTAAATGTATTAAAATCATGTTACATTAATAAAGTATATATATCGATTTTTTAGTTGATTGTGAATTTAAAATTTATCTTACAAAAATATACTACTTATAGTTTATACGCCTTTTATTAGTTACGACCCGTGCATATTCTGCACGGGTTTAAAACTAGTTATTAATACGTATTTTTATAAAAATTATTAGGTTTATGCTTAACAATTATCGTTAATTAAGGTTTGGCTAACAAAAATTTGATTAGCTAAAATTTGGTTTGTAATTGCCTCCCATGATCTTAATCGACCAATCTACTATATACTAATCCACAAACATTTAGAGTCTTTCTATTGGCTGCAGAAATTAAGGAATAGTGGGCCCCACATCAAAACTAAAACATTAATTACCCTCTCTCATTTTCTGATTTATTTAGACTATGTTTACATATTTACAAACTTTGTTTACATATTTTATTTTCGTACACAATTCCATAATTTTTTTCATATTCCATGATTAAAAAAAATATTATAAACTAATAATTTCATGCAAAACAAAGTCCAAAAATTAAAATTACAATACTCTTGCAACTAAAAAAAATAATTTCAATTTCAAACAATTAATAATTAATAATTAAAATTACAATACTCTTGCAACTTAAAAAATTTCTCAGACGGAACTATAAATTGCTTGATGAGACGGAACTATAAATTGCTAGATGAATATACCTGTAAAAAGGCAATACTCGATTAATAATAAAAAAAACAGAATAAAAGTAGATTATTAATAATCAAAATAAAAAAAATAAAAATAAAAAACAAGAAAAAAATTGCTCATTGTCCATACATACACCATGCTTAACAAATTAAACGAGGGATATATATAATCAGAAAAGGGGCAAGAAAAAAATGATAATCCTAATTTATAAAAAGTGCTCATTCTCGATGAAAAAAATTGAAAATTACGACATTACGAGAATCGTATGTTCTGGAAGCAGCACAAGTGCACAAATGTTTCAGTCGACAACATTAGCAATTAATTTATTAATTTATAATTTATTTGATGGATGAATATACCTGTAAAAAGGCAATACTCGATTAATAATAAATAAAAAAACAGAATAAAAGTAGATTATTAATAATCAAAATAAAAAATAAAAATAAAAAACAAGAAAAAAATTGCTCATTCTCCATACATACACCATGCTTAACAAATTAAACGAGGGATATATATAATCAGAAAAGGGGCAAGAAAAAATGATAATCCTAATTTATAAAAAGTACTCATTCTCGATGAAAAAAAATTGAAAATTACGACATTACGAGAATTGTATGTTCTGGAAGCAGCACAAGTGCACAAATGTTTCAGTCATTAGCAATTAATTTATTAATTTATAATTTATTTATATACAAAATGTATACATTAATCATAACTCTTATAGATAAAAAAAAGATAATCTTCTATATATAAAAGCTAAGTCTTTTAGGGAGTTTTGATTGGTTCCTTGAATTATGGGGTAAAAAATTGACTTTTCTTTTCCAAGTGCTTCCTTTTTCCATGAATTTTAATTTCCTTTTCTACATTTTTACAATCTGATAGTATACAATTTATAACATGTCAACTTTGGAATAAAATAATAGTTTTTGAATATAAAGATTGAGAAACCATTATAGTTCTTATAGATATGAAAATGAAAATTAATATTTTTATAACAGAATTTCTATAAAGTAATGAATAATGATGAAACAATAATATTCCTCAATTGAATGGTCCATTAAAAATTGTGCAACTCACAAAATTTTAATAGTGGCACGAAGTATTAAATTTTAATTGCTTTGATTTAAAAAATATAAAACCGTTAAGAAATAAAAAGGTAAAAAATAAAATTAAAATCATTATAAACATATTTCTAATATATAATAGACCCAGTTGGAAAAAAAATGAAACTTGAACAATGTAAATAAATATTTATAATTGCATGCAGGTAAAAAAAACAAACAAATAAATGAAATGAAACAATTGTATGATAATTGAATAAAGAGTTTCAATTAAATACTATAATGATTACTGATTAGTAACTTAAACCATATACCAACAAATATCCAATTTTTGACTTATTGACATTGAACATTTAACGATAGCGCCTATCATTACGTACGACCCGTGCATTGTTTGCACGGGTTTAAAACTAGTTCTCACTTAAAGTCAAACTATACATGTACACCGCATGCCAAAAGTTGGAAAAAAATATCGGAGTTTGTTTTCGCCGATTTTTGTTAGTGATTTTGATCACAAGTCATTTAAGTACATTTGGGTTTTCAAGTCAAAGTCGGTTCTTGAGCTCGTAAAGGATATAATGTGAGTCGGGAATACGGAGTGTATGCTCATATAATCGTATATCGAGTTCATGGTTGTAATGGATAAAGAAATGACGAGTTTATTGTATTTTATATCGACTCGTTTTGTGTTGAGTTTTATACTCGGTTTTACTAAGTATTATACTTAGTGTTTTGCGTAAATAAAACATGGGAGACATAACCCCGATCGGGCCGGGGTGGCCTTACCCCGATAGGATATGGGGTCTGGAAAGTTTCTGATTATTCAAATATACCAAGATATACCAAAACCCGATCGGGGTTTCAGTTTTCTGGGTACTTGTTCTGTTTTCCGCGCGCTTTTCACTTGTGTTGTTTGGGTTTCATTTGAAACCCAACGACGGTAATCTTTGGGTGTTTTCCCATGCATTTATCCTTTAAATAATATATGTTTATATTATGTATCTCATCACATAAATTCTTATATATATGTGAAGGATTGAATGAAAGAATATACATTACTTCACTTTCATTTTTTCAGATTTTGACAAAACAAAAACAAAAGAAAAACTCTCTTGTTATTTGATCTTTGTTCTTGCCTTAAGACAAAGTTGTAATCGTCTTATCCTCAAGGGATTTCGTGATACCCAAAGGCTTGCAGGGTCGAAATACTCTAAGGAAAACGCATTCTTGCGTGATTCGATTGGGTTATAACACCGTCTTATAGTTTCGTTTTCATTTCAGCTTTAGAGTCTTTGTAATTACTAGTTTGTAATTGTATTATAGTTTTTATTTACTACAAAAACTACAACAATTTTTACTCATTTCAGTACTCTGTGTACAATTTTTTCCATTTGCATACCCCTCGTAAAAAAAAAACCCTCTAAACCTAATTCTCTCAGTCCAAACTCGGGTAATGTCTCAAATTAATCAAATTCCCCCCATTAATTGGGGATAATTACTCCGTAGAATATAAAGCATGTCATTCGTATTTGATTTATTAATCACAAATTATTGATTAAATTAATATTTGCTTCTATGGTTTTTTAGTTTATTTTTATAGTCATGGTTTTGGCCTTTTGGGTTCTTTAAGTGGTCGTTGGGTAGCGGTACGATTGGTGGTGTGGGTTGAAGACGGCAAAGAAAACTCCAGCGTCGGTCGCCTTGGCCAGTCTATGTGTGGGGGAGTGGTGGTGTCTAGGTTGTGTTTAAGGCGTTCGTCGGGGGTGACGGGTGGTCTGGGTAGGGGCGGTGGTAAGGGAAGTTATTGGTGGTGGGGTTGTTTAAAAGTCACTGAATGTTGCATTTTTTTCTATACAGTACAATAAATTATACTCCGTAGTATGATAGGATTAAGTTTTTACTCTGATTTAATTTTTCATTAGAAGAATTTTCGTGCATGGGTGGCTGGTGGTAGTGATTGGTGACAGGTGGTGGTGGAAGGGGTGGACCGGTCGTGGGAAGAAGAGGAGATGTGATGAGAAAGAAGGTAGAGAGTTGAGAGGAGAGGAAATTGGGGTGTGAAATGAGAGGGGCAATATGGGAAAACTTGTATTATAATGAGTAAAATAAGTCCTTCGAAAATCAATACCCAAAAATATTTACTCCTCTTTAGCTAGAGTGTGGACGATTGTCGTACGTTTTGCTGTGTTGTTGCTGTGTTTTGTTTTTATTTTTAATAAATTAATGCGGGGATAATGGAGATCGAGGCTGACTAAAGTAGCCAGAGATCGGCTGGAGCAATGTCGCCGGTGATTGGGCTGACCGAAGCAGTTGAACGTATGTGGGGTTGGTGGTGAAGGTAAGGAAAGAGAGAAAGAAAATTCTATTGGATGTGGTTAGGAAAAATGATAAAGGTATACTGTAAAAGACTTGTGTAAAATAGTAAATCCACATGTGAAAACACATGCCTCATAAAATTTTATCTCATCTTAATGTCATAAATTTTTGACAAATTTTACTTTTACATCCTCAATGGACAAAAAAATACACCTAAAAATGAAATTAAGCATGTCCGTGGAAGCCAAGACCAATATTATCCCCTTGAGTCTTGCTTGTGACGGGGCGACCCGTCGTAAGCTTGCGACGGGTCAAATCTACCTCACAAAGAGCAAGTGACAAGGCAAGTTGAGGGCTCCATTCGTCACCCACTTGCCTTGCCACTTGCTCTTTGTGAAGGGGATTTAACCCGTCGCAAGCTTATAACGGATCGTCCCGTCACAAATGAGAATTTGTGTATTATCCCAAGTTTAAAATCAACTCTTAAGTCAAACCATTAATTCAAGAAATTTAACTGGTTCCAAAATTGGAATGAGCCGTAGTAAACAATGGAATTTAAATCTTAGATAAATGTTAAATACATTTATGGTCGGTTCCCATCTCAAAATGAACACCTTCCCAAAAGAATGGACTGAAAATTCATCCACTTTTTTCGGTTCCGAAACCTCCATCCAAACACCCTGTAATTTAGCGTATACGTAAACAAGACCTTGTGCTAAATATAAGATGACCAAGTTAAATCTTTAAAAATATAAAATACTAATATTTGTCCATGTTTAGAACAATATTATTTTGTAATAAAGTTAGCCTAAAAATGCACAATCATTTTACTGCCTTCTTTACTCCAAACCCTATTAGTCTAAGACCCAAATAAGGAAGCAATATGTTGAGATGAAAATCTAAGTTCTCGTTGTCAAGTCTGACCGTGACCCAGGTGAGGCAGTACCACCTTCGTCCTCGTCGACAGTACTTACTCAACTCTATCAGCATGCCATTTCATGAAGCCTTCTTCGAGGGCTTGTCTCATCCATGGGTGCCGACAACGTTCGAGAGCCTCAGTTATAGCCAACCAACTCCTTTGACGAGTACTTTGTTCGGGCCAATAATGAAGCTCCTCTGTGACTAATAATGCAAACATAGCGGCTTTGCATAGGCCTTCTGGGCTGAATTCGTCTTGTAGGGTTTTGCTTTTGAAGTCGTAGTAGCCTAAAATACCCTAGAAAACGAAAACACCATTTAGGAGCAAAACCAATTTAAGAAAAACACCAATTTAGAAAGAAAAAAATTAACAAGCCCTTCAACTTAAATGATTTTGGAGTCCAAACATGAATTGTTGATTGAAATCGTCAATATGTACAATAATGAGGAAAATGAGGTCTACTAATCATGTCAAATGATCAACCAGAAATAGGATAAAAATTTATATAATGCAGAAATCGTAAAACACCAACAAAGCCTCACGTCTCAACTAATTTTGATATCCTAACATCAATTATTTGAAACTAATATGATGACAAAAATAAAGTTAAATGATCGAACCAAATGATCACGCACAAATAGGAGGGAAAAAGGATACCCCATAATAGGAGAAAAACAAGAATATTGTGATGATATCTGCGTCTAGAACGCATCTGAATTAGAAAGCCATTTTGCTTTAAATCCACCATAGTCTAGGCTAAGAATTCGAGTCCTTGGCTCCATTGGAAATGGAACACCCAAGGATAAAAGATAGCTTAACTACAATTTAATCAAATGATCACCCTTTTCAAATGCTTCCCAACATATACTCAAACTATTAGCAAAGAAAAGAAGGGATCTTAGATAGAGGGTTGACTTCCTTACCAATAGTTCGCCTTTAACACCAGCTTCTTCTACCGCTTCACGTTTTGCTGCTTCCTCAACAGTTTCATCATTCTCCCAACCACCCTGGTTTCAAAAATGAGGCGCAAACTTATGAGCTTCCGAATACACACACATGGGGTGTTCATTAACTTTTGACAGTGCTAATCACAGAGTGAACATGTCCAACAACAAATGGTATTAAAGATAACTTCAACTTGTGATAGGACTAATATTCATCAACTTGTGTATTGTTATTTGCCTCAGAGTTAGCCAGTCAAGCACATCTTTTACATCACATTCAAACCATACTGAAAAGTGAAACTTCAAAAACACACCCCTAATGCTTAATGGTATCAGGGATTTGCAATGCACAATTCACATCACTATAACTACTAAGAGTATTGTCATTGCAAAGATAGCTCTACTTCAAATTCACTCTCAAATCAAGAAAACCCTAAAACACAGTTTGCAATAATATAACTCAAAAAGACCAAAATGAGCAGAAAAACAGAACTCCATGACGTATAAGATCAACAACCATATAAGTTTTTACAATATGACTATATGAGAAATACATAAAAGGAACTCGATATCGAAAAAAGTATACAAATATTCATGAAATAAAAGGTTATTGCCACAAGAGGTGAGCTCTAGGTCACAAATTTGACCTGATACAAGAGGTGAGCTTTAGGTCATTAAATTGTGGGTATTTTTTTTCCTTTTTATTACTGAATTTATTACCTCTTCTTTTCTTTCTTTTACTCACGTACTCGTCTTTACACAGAGTAAATATAAGTTTTTAATAACAAGGAAATATCGAATTTCGAAAGCTTAAAGTGTAGTAAAGAAAAGGTTATTCATGAAGCTATGATGAAAATGTGGAGTGTTGATATGATGATTTAAAAGGTTTTGTTTTGTGGGTTATCTGGTGATTATCTGGTGAAAGAATTGAAGAAAATGGTTGTCTAAATTGGGGTGAATTTGAAGATTCTAATTTGGATTTAGTAAAGAATTTTAGTTTTTATTTATTTATTTATTTTTAAATGTGACCTGAATAATAAGTAACCAGCAACTTGGTGCATTGTGAGAAAAATAAGGGCATAATTCAGATTATTCTGAGTTAAAATATAGTATGGATTAATATGAGAAGGTGATGCAGTTTTGGATTATTTCCTTGAAATAACCCTAAAAAGTAAGGGCATGGTGGATTGGTGGCCTTTTTGGTGGAATCTCACTATCTCTCACTGAATTGAAAGATGATAGAATGGTCTTTTTACGGTAAAAAGTTGCTAAAAGAAGCAATGGGGGATGGGGCTAAATGAACAAATTGCCCACAATAGGTAATTGGCTCTTATTGGAAAAAATGGCGTATTATTTATAAATTGACGATTTCAGATGTAACCCGTAATGATTTATTGACAAGAGGTTTGAATAAGATACCTTAGGAAACAGGAGACCTGGTCCACTTGCTGAATTGATCATAAGCACTTCAACAATCTTCTCAGATTCATTCCCGTCACGGTCGGATACACTTCTATATCTAAAGGGAATACACCTGCAATTCTGATCCAATATAATAACTATATATCCAAGTACACTATAAATATTTAAACACTATTCAACTTTGTATATGAAACAACTAAAAATAAATTTACAGCATTCCATTTATTTAAGGTGGGGAAGTTAATGTATTCGACTATACTCCACACAAATACAATTAAACAGGATAAAAAAAGTAATCAAACCCCATTATCCACTTAAATTATTTTCCTCACTTCACCCTTTCCCACGCCGTATCTTCTACAATAACAAGCTGACCTACATCGTTTTCAATCACTCTTATGATCCATTATATCAAAAATATTCATCTACTCGTAAAAGTCTTATTACTTCACGCCTTTTTAAACTTCCTAACATATTCCTCATGAGTAAGTCACCTTAGGGATCCTCCTTGATCTTATCTTCAGTGCAATTCTGTCTTTCTCTCTGATCATTTCATTCGATAATCATTCTTCAATTTACATCAAACCTTGAGCTACATAGTAAACTCCTTACAAAAATCTCGATTTGGGAACCTTGATCATTTCGTTGCACACGGTCTAAATTCTTATTTCAACCAAGACCAAAAACCAAATCAACAGATTCTTCAAAGTTGTGGCACTCCCATGGTGATCACAAAACTTTGTCCCTGTAAGACATGCAATTTCAAGCAAAGGAAAATTCATGTATGCATCACAAAGCTTCGGTCTTTACCCAAATCAAGAGTAACGAGTCTTAGTTAACACAGGAAATTGATGATGGTCAATGCCTACAACCTAACCACCCAAAGAGAGTCTTAAACACAACCTACTCCCATAACACTCCACATGAATACGAATAAGTATCCTAAACTCTTCCAACATAAATTTGAAGCCTCAAGAAAAGTTATAAATTTCTTTAAATCCCGTGATAGCAACCTTGATCATTTCGTAGCACGCTACCGCAATAATTATGTCACCAAAACTACATTATGTAATATTTCCAACACTCCCATGGCAACTACAAACTGATCTTGAAAGACGTGCAATTTCCAACCTCGTACAAGCACAAGAAAACTCATGTTTGGACCACAAAGCCTCAATTATTCTACAAATGATGAAGAGCAATGAACTAATAATATAGAAAATTGCAAATTGACAATGCCTACAACCTAACCACCCAAAGACACTCTTAAACATTATCTACTCCCACAAAAATAGAATCTTCAATTCACACATCTGTACAATCTAAACCTTAACCTATAAAGGTTGCGAAATCACTAATTAACTAAGAAAAGAATATTGTAATCAAAGTGAATGAAACAATTATACAATCACCATAGCGCATCACGGGCTCCAATTAGGATTCTCTATAAAGGATCATTTAATATATGCTTTCACTCCCACCACATCATCCATTACTTGAAATTGTGACCGTAAGATTGTTTCAGGATAAAATCTAGACCTTTAAAAAAATGGAAGGAAATAGAGATGATTCAAGTAGCCAATAAATGGTGGGTAGATGGGTCAGATGTCCACATCCTTACCATTTGTGTTAACAACATAAATTAGGCAAGAGGCTATTTCGAGATGACCTATGATGAAAGTTGTCTCAAAATTGCACTGAATGAATACTACTACAAGCGCTAAAGAACCGCCATTAACGTTGAATCATTTTGTTGTAATCATACTCAGTAATTCGTAACCAAAGAATGCCACGTATTTCAGACTCATTGGAAATGCAAACATATATTACAACCAAAACACATTACTATAACACAAATTCTCATTGAAGACGGACAAAAACCGTATTTTCAAAGAGACCTCTCACAAAGAGCAAGTGGGAGGGCAAATGGGGGAGGGGCTATGAGAGGTCACAAGCTGAAGACGGTCACAAACAAGACGGGTTGTTAATATAATTTGAGACATGGTAGAACACAGCATTATGATTTAAATTCAATTACAACAATAAAAAATAATAATTATAGCTCAAGAAACAAACTAAACAACACAATTTGAATTTGAATTAAAAAAAGAGAGGAATATTTAGAAAATTACCCAGCAACAAGGCGACAACCATGTTCATAACGTTGTTGATGTCGGCCAGTGCGTGCAACCAATTCAGACATTTCTTCTTCTTCAAACCCACCAAATATCCTCATTTCTAACTAATCTCATATTCCTTCTGTTTATTTTTATTTTACTAAAAAATAAAACAAACCCACCTACTAAATTCTAAAAAGATTAGATCTTTGCAATAAAAACTAAACTTAAATCATATAATCATACAATCAAATGAAAACCCAGAAATACCCAGAAACTAATTTGCCTAAATTTTCATGTGTAACCAACATTTTTCACATTTCCATCATACCAACATTATAATATACTAAAAAAAGAGTGTAAATTTCTTGATTTTTGTGCATAAAGATAAAGTTGGATAAATTGTAATTTGTTAATTACAATCAAATTCGACAATGTATTGTGGAAATGGGGAGGAAAGAGAAAGAGAGAGAAAAATTGGGAGAAAAAGGAGAGAAGGGGTTGGTTCTATTTTTGTTTTGCCAAAAAAATAAAAATAACAAAATTAAGAGGAATGAAAAAGAAATGAAAATGGGTGGATTTTGTTGAAGAACCATGCAGTTTACAGGCTGGGTATAGTTTATGAGGAAAACATGATTTTGTGCAAAAAAAAAAAAACTCTTTTAACGGATCATTTCCGTCTGAAAAATAAGACGGGGTTATGTTGTCACATCTAACGGTAAAATGGTTACGAAATCCCGTCTTATTACTTCAGACCAAAATGGTTCGTCTGAAGAAAACCAACTGGGTTATGTTTGAGTCAACCCGACCTGAATATGCCCGTTTTCAATGAAAATTTGTGTAAACGAAGTAATCTACCCCTTTTAAGGTGTTTACTAGATCTATAGTTCATAACACAAAGTGTATACTTTCCTAACTAGGTCACAAGATTGTTTTTTAAGGTGTTTACTAGATCTATAGTTCATAACACAAAGTGTATACTTTCCTAACTAGGTCACTAGATTGTTTTTTGATATGGTTGTATTCTGTGAAGTGCCACTAGTTGGATATAAATTTTGAGTCTTAATGCAATTTTTATCCTCAAGTTTGGACAAAGATGAGATTAGCACTTATTTGTTAAATACGGGTCGTATTCAATTTATCCAAAGAAGGATAACAAATTAACAACCACCAACTACACCTTACGTGACGGTTTATATACAATTGAAAAACGCAGTTGAGCCTACAGTTACATTTTCACGGCCAAGAGAGGAGCTGCCGATTCAACCGAAGGGGTAGAGACTCGTGGTATGGGACTTTTGTTTCGATGACCATTCTCAAAGTAAAATTATTAAATAAAATTGCATTACCTCATATGTGGTACGAGTAATGGTACTCGTACGTACATGACTTATCCAAATAGGGCAAATGCTATGTTGTTTCAACTTTCATGGGAACAAGTTGGGATTCAGTCAAAATAGTTGTCTCTTGTATGCTTCAATATTTGTGTGCTTCTAGGGGCCACTTTGACCATAATCAAAGGACACTACTAGTACCAGCACGTCTTACGGTAGACGGACATTATCCGTCACAAGCTGAAAACGGATATTGCCTTTTCACAATATGCAAGTAGGAGGGCAAGTGGGGAGATCCATTTACCCTCCACTTGCCCTCCCCACTTACATATTGTGAAAGGGGCATTATCCGTCTTCAACTTGTGACGAATAGTGCACGTCTTCAATGAGAATTTGTGCAGCGGATAGGTAAACAAAAAGTAAATCATTTTATTAAGATTTCTCTATATATTTCCCTGAACTTGCAATAAAACAATCTCATAACAATGTTTTTGTCACGATGCAAAAACTTACGAGACTGTCTTACACTCTTACAGAACATCTCAGCCATTGGCGGGAATTTCGCCCACATCCGACCCCCAATTCTTCTTCACCCCGGATGATCGTGTTGAGTGAATTGTGACCTCGATTGACAAACTCGAGTTTAGCATTCACCACATTTACTAGTTAAGAGGCAAAAGACGCGGTAATCAATAGTAACCCTATATCATAAATCATTCTTTATAAACTTTGTAAATTAAGATACCAAGTACAACTCGATTGTGTATATGATTGAAAAACCATGCCCATATCTGAATGGTGACGGTCGACAATGGTGATATCAATAAGGTCAATAGCGCTCCACAATCTTTGTCAGTGAAGAATACGTCCCCAAGGCAGCGCTGAAGATGCCCAATGCAACAATGGCACTGCTAATAGTTACCTGAAATCAAAGGCGATCATCATATGATTTACAAGGGGGCATTACCATGAACGTTAAAAAATACAATGCTACATATATGCTTGTGCTAAGTGAATATTATTATACCCAATAATTCTTATTTGTTAGAGGGGCTTAGTACACATTGATAAGTTCTACCGTCTGATGCCTCAAAACATATGAAGGCGTTCATTTGTATATCTCAAGTACCGCTATATAGGGGTTCCTCTCTGTCCATGGACACGAATCACACGAGTGCACATTGAATCCGGCCTGTCTGGTCTACCAAAAAAGTGGGTATGGACAAAGTTTTTTCGAACTTACATAGGTCCACGTAGCTGCTCCATCTCAAACCCACCAACCCTCTAGTGGTTGCTACAAAATCCATTTTAGGTCCGGTTTCATCCGGATGAAAACCCATGTCTACTCAAGTCAAATTTAACTCGCACTGATAGGCAATTAGGCAAGTATTTTGACGGCGGCCTAAGAGTTATGACATAGGCATTTGCTATTAAGGTAAATAGAAACTTCTAAATTGTATGAAAAGCTATTAAAGAAATATACCTGCGATTTTGTGGCCTTCTTCCCCACAATTTTTAAGAAGCACAAGGCTGGGAAGATCATAGACTGCATCACAACAGGACAAAACATGGAACATAGCTAAATCATCGTGTATTCGTAGAATTGTCTCTTCCAAAACAAGTTCATTAAGGTCGATTCAAAAGAAAGGACCGTTTATAGTGAAATCCAACAACTTTAAGGTGATGGTTGAGTCTCATATATTATAGTTATATTCTATTATGCCCCCTCACTCGAATGCCCATTGAGTTTGAAGAGTGGTTAGTGCACAGGCCCCCCATACCATGTGCGGGTTTTTCCACTTGGTGAGTTTGTGAGATATTGGGGGCTGTCAAGGATTGAACTCGTTACCTTCGGTCACACTGACTCTGATACCATGATAGATGAACCAGCTCAACCAAAACTTTAAGGTGATGGTTGAGGCCCATATATTATAGTTATATTCTATTAACAACAGCAATAAGCTAGTACCAAATGCCTTAGAAGATGGCCGGCTGCGTATGGTAAAGCAAGGAGTAATCCAACTAAGCAATGAAAAAATACTAGAACATTACTCCCTCAATTCATTTGGATTTACTACATTTTTTTCAAATACTATACACAAGTTTTATGAAAAACGAGAAAGTGGGAAGTATACATTTGTCAAGTGAATGGAGAGTGCAAATGGATGAAATATTGGAACTCACATACGGAGTACTTCACAGAAGATACAAAATCAAAATTTACCCCAAAATGAAAATATAGTGAACTGATCTAATGTTCCAATAAGGAAAACTTATGATCCAAATGAATGGAAGGACTCAAATCATTAATAAGATCAAAATGAATGGAAGGACTCGAAACATTAATAAGTTAATGTAAATGCATACCACTAATATGCTAAGAAGAGATCCTATTAGAGCCATCATAAGACCTGCAGCCACGGAAACAAATTGTTAGGCGCATATCAATAATCAATGTAATTAAGATTCAAACATTGAAGAGAGGAGATGATTGTAGAGTTCCGATGCTTGACATACCAAAAAAAGGAACCAAGAAAGCTACACCGAGCGAGGAAATGACAAGAGAAGTCCTCAGAAGGTAAAAACACCAGCTGGAATTAGCAATATGGGGTGGCAACGCCTCCTCTATACCTCGAGCCAATGGGTTCAATAGTAAAGCATATGTGTTATTGTCAAGGAAGCAAATAGTCTCAATTCCAACAGAACGACACACTGCTAGAAAATTTCCACTTTGGTAGACAATTAGGCTAGTGTGTGGTAATGCAATGTTTTGTTGCCCGGTCTTAGAGAAACGATTTTAGTTAAAAGTAGAAAGATGAACTCTTCTTTCTCCATTTACATTGGTTATATAATTTGCATCCAAGAATTGTTTATGTATTTCTTCTTCGACAAAAACGTAGCTTGTTAACTTGTTTGTAACTAAGTAAACGAAATTTGAAAATGCAAACGAAATATCACCAGAAGGCTAAAATGGCAATAAAAAGGATATTTTGTAAATGGGTTGATTACCTGCACAGAGAATTTGCAGCATAATTACACATATGCACACATTAAGTGCCAAAATAATTGGAGAAATGCTGCAAGCCTGTCACTTACAGTAGTCCAGAGAGCAACTTTAGATACAACAGCATGCTTCGGCATGTTTAGAGTGATCTGAGATGCTGTATCCTCCCCAAACATGAGATATCCCATGACAGCAACACTTCCATATATTATCACACACAAAATAAAACTGCAAAAAGCAAAAGTTGATTAAGATATAAACGAGAAACCATTAAACTCATATTAATATAAGAACCTATTTAGCTTACATCGCGACCTATATACCCATTAACCAACTAAAAACTGAAATCAAGATATAGCGGCCTCATTATATGGATACTCTCATGAATCATGATAATAGTATCTTGAGGCATGACACCGTCTCATTTGAGAATTTGTAATAATCGTAATGTTGATACGACTTTCAAGGTGATTGATAACTTGATAATCTATACCTTGTTATAAGTGCGGAGGTAAATTGTTTCTTGTTTGCCATTGACTGATATATGTTGGGGAAGACTGAATGCCCTGAGTAACAGAATCCATATACACCAATGGCAAAAGGTATTCCGCTCCAATTAACAAGTTTAGCAGTATGACTAAAACCGAGATGATCCACAGTACCCAGAAACAAAAGGCAGAAAACGATCATTACTGTCGCAATGACCCCACCAGCTGCAGATTAAAAATCCACCAAATTAACGAATTATTTCAAAATAAATAAATAAGAAGCAGAAGATGTCGATGGCTAGATCACCTGAGAGGTAAGAAATTACACGTAGATCCTTCAACCACACAGTTGGCAGAACAATGAAGACAGTTAGCAGTGCAAAAAAGTGCATGGAATCAAGGTGCAAACCACCCCAATTTAAGCTCATTGCAGGGAATAGATTGGAAAGATTGTCGCCTTCCAAAATAATGAATTCCACACAGTAAGACTGCAGAAAAGGGCGAAATAGAAAGCATCAGCTGATAAGAATTTCACAAGTCACTCACAAACTAAGAAGATGCAAGTTTGCTTACATATAGCTCCACGTACAAAGCAACCTGCAAATTACAGAATAAAGACGGGTCAGTTCATAGCTCTTTTTCGGTCTCTCGACAATTAAACATGGCAAAATTAATGGATAAGCAAGTAACTCTTGAGATTGTAGACAATAAATTGTAGGCATTGACGGATACATCCTATAGACACAGGGCCTTCATAAACTAGAAAGTTAAGATTTCGTGCATTTTGTCCAGTTAACACCCACATTTTTTGTTGTTTAACATCTTAAAACTATTTAGCAGGACCAGAAAAACAACTTTTTCGGGGCAGACGCTGTCTGTGGGCATTGATCAATAAGAAAGTTATATTACATAAAAACATCGCTCTTCGAGAAGAACCCATCCAGGGGAAAGAAAACAAACGAAAAAGAAATGAATAAATTTTAGCCTTAGATGAACTCACTGATAGAAATAGACGTCCAGATTTCCCAAATGCAGCTTCACCTATGTCGGGGTACGTTACAATCCCAGCTCTACTTTCGAAACAATATCTCATAAGAGAAGCTGTATAGCAACATATTATAGCAAACAGGATTAAGAATACCAAGCTTAGCCAGCCACCTTCTCTAATTGTATAAGGAGTAGATAAGAGCCCAACTCCAGCCATAACATTTAAGCCTGCACGAAAACAAGCGGAGATGAGGATCCAAAGGAATTGTCGCTACAAGGAGAAAGTAACAATTTTTTATATGATTACACCATTGTTAGGACATGATACTTATTAAAAATATCTCACCATTAAATACAGTTTGAGTAAAGCTGCAGCCTTGACCAATTGGTAGCTCTCCAGCTAGATGTTCATGCAATGACCCTAAGGCAGACGTTCTCGAAGGTATTTTGGCTAATTTGTCGTATTCTTCTCTCTCATAATCGGATAGCAAGGGAGCCTTTCCATCATGTTCTATTATACTTCTGCTGCGAAGAGTCAAGCTGGGACTTCGACCCAGCAATGAAAAACCCGGTGATGCAGCAATGGTATAGGAGTCAGTTGTCTCTCTGCCACCAACAAGGGGAAAACATAAATATTCAGCCATAGAATTACTATTCCTCTTCATCTAGATATCTTTTTATACTCAACCATGTCTCTGAACTGATTAGCTGGAAATTGGAGGTAGTACTGAACTAAGACAGCAAGTGAGATTCGACGAAAACTCCCAAGGTAAGCGCACTTCGTTTTCTGTAGCAGCTATTATCGCTTTTCCAAGCAGTGGATTGACTTTTAATTATCAAAGAAAATACCTAGAGTCGGAGAGGAAAATTGTGGGACTTTTATTACTATATTAGATTCATTACTGACTTCTTTTTTGTTACTTGTATACTTCAAGGAGATACTGAAGGAAGTGTCACGAAAAATGATAACTTCTAAAAAAAGATGTAGCACTTGATATTGACAGGTGGCAGGACTTCCAGCAACCAATATACGCCAAAAAAAAATCTGTTAAGTGCATTTCTTGTTCAGAGCATTTACGCTCTTGCTTTCAGTGGAAGTGCTGAAATTGCTGAACTTAAGACAGTAAAGACTAATGCAAAATATGTGCTGGTACTGTTAGATAGAGTCATGAGCCAGGACTACAGTATGGGAAAGAAACACAAAGGTTAACTTGCTTATTTTTGCAATATTGTGTTTCATTTTCATTGGTGTATGTCGTCTAACTATACTCAATTTTTACAATTATTTGAAAGTAATAGACCGCTTCACGGTTTCACCCAGTCCGATAAATATATATCTCAGTACATGGAATACCAATCAATATGACAAACCTAATAACATATACAGTACTTCATAACATATAGAGGAAAACGCTTAATTAAACTCGCTATCATACAACTGAAACGATTGAGTTATCAAACCATTAAAAACCTACTGTCTACCTATAAGTGAAATCCTACTGCTAACAACAATATCACACCAGCACCTCAAGCACTACCGACCACATAAGGGGTCGTATGTACACATCCCTGTGTTGTTAACAATCTTAACATAGAGGTCTATATATCTATGTCTAATTCTATTATTGCTGGATGACCCAAAAATTTGATTCTCGGACCTCTTAAAGTCTTATCTCAAATATTCCCCCTTAATTACATGGAGTACTGACCAACACAACCCCCCCAATGCTAACCCTCAAAGCAAAAACAATCCAACCCATTACTAATACACAAATTCCCATTTAAGACGGGACATTTCCGTCTTAAGCTTCAGACCGGGAAAATGAACAAAAGTGACCATTTAACGACAAAATGTTGTAGCTAGTGTTAGAGCTAAAATAGTTGTTTTGGTAACTTCTAATCAAGTAGTCACGCTTTAAGGGGGACTTGCTGTTACCAATACCATCTCCCAGTTCCCAATTCCCCATCATTGAAAAGAATATACCATGACACACATCTCCAAACCACAAACATGCAATTGAACAACTCAAAGAAGAGAAAACAAAAGCAACCCATAAAACTAAGATTCTTGTATGTAGCTCCACTTTCTACTTTTATCATCATACAATAATGATCCAACTTTCAAGTAAAAGTTCAACTTACACTTTTGTTACCACTTAAAGTTTGTCAGAAAGTTGTAAAAACAAAAAAAATTCCAATTCCCAAATAAAATTCAGAAGATTCAACATTGTTTCACAACTCCACATCATTTCATGTCAATCAACTAAACATTCTAAAACAACAATTGGTCTCCCTCAAGACGGGTATATATGTCTTAAAAGTAGAACGGGTCAAATACTAAACCACTTGTCTAGATAAAACAATTACCCCCTCCTTCCCAGTGAATTGTTGTTTTTTTTTTGCCACAAAAATAAGGAGGGGACCATTTCCAATTGGTGGACGACAAGTGGACAATAGTACATAATCAAATTACTCATAGAATAACTTCTTAATATAAAAAGGACAACCATTCACTGATACACCTAAAAAGAAATAAGACAACAATTGACCGGGACAAGAAAACTATTTTGCTACCATAGACCCGTCTTAAATGAGAACTTATGCTAAAACAAAAATAATAGAAATCATACCTAAAACTTTGAGGCCAATTTTGTGAGGTAAATGCCTCAGTTGCATCATCCACATCATCATAATTATCATCAACATCATCATTGTTATCATCATCATCATCATCACTACTATGAACAAACCCATTTTTCTCTAAATCATATTCTTGTTCTTCCATATCAAATTGGGTATCTTTCTCATTTCCCGCCATTAGTGACATACCCACAAAAAAATACCAAATACCCACTAATTAAAATAAAAAAATAACCTAAATTCCAAATCAAAGTTTCGAACTTTATACTCACAAAGCAATAATTAATAAGGATACAATTGTCTTAAAAGTGTGTAAAATAATGCGAATTTTATAAGTTTATATGTTAAGACTTAAGGCGGTGTGATTTAGAAGATAATATATTATGAATGTGATTGAGAATTAAAAGACAAATTAAGGACAAATGGGCAAAATTTAGAAAGAGAGAGGATGGAAAAAATAGACAAGTCTAGAGAAGATGAGTGATTTTAAAGGGATTTTTTATTGGATTTTTGGACCGTTGCTGGCTGCTGCCATTGATGGCTTTACACTTGTATTGCTCTGTTTTTATAGCTACTCTTCAATTAATCTTTAATATCTTTTACTCCCTCCTATTCTCAATATTCCTCCTTTTGATATTTGCACAAGAATTAAGAGTAGGAATAAAAAACAATATAGTATACTAGTGGACCTAAGTAATTGGAGAGAAGGTGTTAAAATTAGTACATTAGTGGGTTTATTATATTAATATAGTACACTAGTGGGTTTATTATATTAATAAAAGATAGGCCAAAAATAGAAATAGGGAAGAAAACCTGAATGGACCGAAAAGGAAATAGGGAAGAATATTGAGAATAGGAGGGAGTAATATTTAATGATTAACTAGTTGTTGTACGGCGCGCGCTTCGCGCGCCGTACCCCAAGATATTTATACCAGCGTAGTTTTATATAGCCCGAACAAGGCAAGTTCACAAAAATCACTACGAGAAACACGCGCAATTGAGAGCGCTTTTTTGGGCAATCTCTTAATAAGGGGACAAAACACAATTTTAGAGCCACAATCGTGCGTATTAATCTGGTACCATTGTTCCTAAAAATCCGAGCATCCACCTTTATATTAATTAAACAGATTTCTCGAAAAAACCCCATGACAATCTATATCATAACCAAAGAATCAAATAAAGGATTACAAAAAACTTCATAATGAAAAAATAGAAATAAAAAAGAAGTTAGAGAAACAAAATGCTTTATTTGGTTCAACATTTACTAAAGGTTTTGAGGAAATATAGGAAAGGACATCATACATAATAAAACAGTATTAAACCAATTTTTTAATGGAGTTTAACCAAATGAACAATGTTGACTGAAGTAGAAGAACTGATTCTTTGAATTTAGATATCTATGTAATGCCTCAACCAAAGAGATGATATACTCCGTAGAAGATAGCAGCAAGCCAAGAATTTTCAGACATGCTAAAAGGTACAAAAACATGAGAACTCATATGCCGACCAACCAAAACGTTTGATATACCTTATTTTCTAGTCAGTAGTCTGAAGTCAATACAACATATCTACATTATGCAACACGTAGTATGTAGAATGCAAAATTCGATATTCTGCCATATTCTGCCAACAGTAAAAGTCGAGATGACGGAGCTTCTTACAAAGTCGCTTCAAAGTGACTGCTTACCAACTCAAACTCAGTAACATGTGATTGAGAATGAGTTGTCCTGTGATCTCTGTACGGAAAACTCTCCGTGCTCCTACTCTTCCATAGCTTGATCATTTTACGACTTGTAATGTGTAATTCCTGACTTTTGCTAAGTCTAGGGTCCGGCCTTGACTTACTAATTAGTTTCAACAATTTCAGATCCTCCCAGACAGCTTTACTCCAAGGCTTTTTCTGAGCATCATAAATCGATGGGTATATCGTCAACGACATGTTCTTGGTGGAGGAATAAAGTAGTAAAGGAGAGAGGACACGATCTCTTTGGTCCACGTGTTTAATCCCACTAATCAGCCGGTGTAATAGTGTTATGAGCGTGAGGATGTAAGCGTTGTCTTCTCCTTTTTTTTGGCATGATACATAGACTGCAACCCTATGATGTGTCCACTTCCCCCTGCCGTTTTACAGAATTTAGTGATGTTCAATCAAAATTGTGTTCCATGAGCTTGTTATTGGGTAAAAGGGGTTGAAAGCTGAACCTCTAAAGATTTACTAACCTGGAGTTTGCCTCTCTTCTACCCAGCCGAACCCTTGGTGAGTTGGTGTGCTCTGTTCCACAAAGAAAAAGAAAAGTGAACAGCGAGTATGGTGAAAAAGGGTCTGCCACTTTAGATATATGTAGGCTTCACAAAAAAAGGAAAAATTGTACGTAGGAGTAGTTGTTTTTTTATCAAGAACTAATAAGAACTGATGCATGAAATGAGGGTAGTAACTTAAATTCGATTGCTCATTGCCATTAGGAAAGCCATTTAAGGTCTTCTCCATTTTAGCTTTAAATTAAGGAATCTCAAGCTGAAAGTTTTTGTGAAACTAACTGATTAGAACCACCATAAAATGCATTGATGCTCAAGAAATTCTACATAGTAAATTTAGCTGCCTTATAATCGCAATACGTTTAAACCTTGCCTGCAATAAAAAAACCTAGTCACAACGAATTTAAATTCAACAAATGAGCACATTTGGTATAATATTTTGTTTTTTCACAAGACTCGGAGAGTAGAATCCTTGCTAAATTACAAATGCTCTCATCTTGAATTTAAAACTACTTAATAATTTACTATTGAGATTAAAAGGCTTAGATACGGTTAAATTTAGCGGCCTTTTAATCTCAATACAGTTAGTCTCTTTACTATTGACTTAATAGGCAATATGCAAAGGCTTCCTGGTTACACATAAGGTGATAAACTCAAGGACAGATAACTGATTTTGTATTCTTTTAAATGATTACTCCACATATTATTACTTCCTTTTCCTCTTCCTTTTGTTCTAGTCTCCCTCATTCGTTGTTCTTCACATCCTATCTATCTCCCTCTTCTCTCTATATATCTGTCTTCCTACTCCTCATCTCCCCTTCTCTCTTTTAAATGTGTTCAAATATTCATCTCGTATCACGCTCTCTCCTTCACTTTTGTTCCCATATTCAACCTATCTACACCCCTTCATTCCCCTCCCCTCTCATTCTCTTTCTATTCTTCCGTGCGCTAGCTCTGATTAAAAGTGCAAGATATCATGTGTTTGAATTCCAATAAAATTACAAGAACTGACTTATAAAGAAAAGGAACACAACTATCAATCTACCATGACAAGCCATTTCAGTGGTTATTCATAACATGTAATCATTTTATAGTACAGTACAAACTAATTCCTATCATAAAAAAATGTGATCATCACCGACATTTGCGTATCACATGTCATCTAAATTAATAGTAGACTTCAATTTTTTAACACTGGTATTTCATTAAAGCTTGGTCAGTAGTAAAATAGAAATGTACTAAAATCCAATAGAATTGTACGAAATGCAATGTGTACACAATCCAATGGATTGAAAAGGTCGGGAAAATTACCTCTATAGATAATTCTTGTGCCGACAGCAACTTTAGCGCCGATGTTACTCTCGGGCCATTTCGGAGTAAACCTATAAAGAAAAGGATAAGATAGAGCTGGTAACTACAAGATACAAATTTTGACAAATAAAGAAAGTGACGATTAAAAAGTAAGTGAAACGAAGATGGCATGAATTAGAGTTTGAAATGAAAATGAACATGATATAATCAAATCGCAAAAGCTTTAGTAAGCTCATGCAAAAGATGCAAAGTTACCAAGTACTGACTCTTAGAAGTACAAAAACAGCCAGAAGGAAAGATATTTGAATCCTTTGTTAATTTCTATGTGTTCTTTGTCAAGTGTAGGATAACCATTATGCATGCATAGGAAATCCATGGTATCATCATGGATCTCGGGACACCATAAATACTCCCGTCTTAAAAATTTGTTTACTTTGATTAAAATATCCTCACGGCAAATATAAAAGGATAAGCAAATAAATAGGACAGAGGGAGTAATTTTTTGTGCACATGTTATCCAATTTTAGTGCTGATTAAAATCAAAGTCTACAACTTTTATATAGAATTGTAATCTAGTGTAGCCTATATATGCAAATCTGTATAGATGAAATTGAACGGACTGAATTACCAAAATCAACTAATAAAGCTATGGTCCAAGATGGTATGCATTGTACCCAACACATTCTTTACCTCTTCATACTTGAAAATGTCAAACTCAAATTTATCTAGATTGAAACAAAAAAAAACCTAAAATAACAATTTCAAAGTTGCAGCTAAATTATTTCAAAGAAAGTAGCATTACATTCAATTAAAAATGTCATTTAAAAATGTGAACAAAACTACAGTAATAACAATTATAACTTATAATGATGTAATATTTTAAGAGATTTTTCTAAACTACTACTGAAATTCATTTTGAAACAAAGAGTAAAGATGAAATTTGGATGAAAATTGACCATTACAAAGAAACCTACAATCTTAAAAAATTAAAGAAAAATAAATAAATCATTTTAACCAGAATTCTTAGCAGAAAGAGAAACACAGCCATACAATCCAAGCACACACGTGTGAGGGGACATTAAGAAGAATACAAACACATACACATCATCTCATAATCAGCCAAACAATCATCAAGTTCACAAACCCATTTAAAAAAATCTACACGAAAACATAAAACAAACTAATCTCTTGCTTAAAGTGCCAAAAAAAAAACAGAAAGAATAAACATTGTAAGGTAAAGTACAAAAATTTCTATCGACGACGGTAAAACTTCCAGCAACTCCTCCTCCTCCTGCAAGCTCCCTCCAATCCTAAGCACCCCCTCCAACTCTTCAACCTCCGGCTCCTCGTCAACTCAACCTCACAAATAACCCCATCCTCGTCCTCCAACCTCCTCCAACAACACCCAGTTAGCCACTAAGCTGAAATACAAGACTTTGAGAAACAAACAGGTATACAAAAACACTCAGCCAAAAATCAAAGAAGCCACTTATTAACTCAGAAGATTGCATCTCCATGAAAATAGTTCATAAAAGAGTCTTAAAGTCGATAATTTAGAAGGTAAGCTGCGACTTAGTTTGAAAAGGCAAGCCTTGGATAACATTATCCGAAACGCCTTGGTGCACTTTAGGTCCGCCTTTCAGGTAAGGCTCACTTCGCAAGGTTCTTTAGTACGTCTAAATTTTTAAATACGCCTTTTCTTTTTCCCATTATTCCTAAATTTTACTCCTTGAGATGTTAGTAAAGTTAAAATCTCTTAAAAGGGTATTGTTGCCCAAAATTTTATTCTGGAAATAAAATTAAGTTCCAAAAATACGGCGCCTCGCATCTAAAAGGTGCGCGCCTTCGCCTCGTGCCTCATCGCTTCAGCCCCTTAGTGCCTCGGTGAGCCTCCTCAAACTAAGAGCAGCGGGTTAGTTCAAGGGTGCAGTTATAACAGTATTGGAAATTCTCAAATATTTTTTTCATTTTCTAGTTTCTATTCTTAAATGTTACTTGAGTTCTGCTTTTTTTTTTTGTTATTCTCAATCCTTTAAAATACAGTTTTTATTTTGTTATTCCAGAATCTTACCAAACTGAAAAGCCATCAAGAATCCATAAGCAAATCTTAAAGAAAATATGACTTCAATAAATCAAATCAAAAACAAAATAGAAGACTATTAAAAAACAAAACTACAGATGAAGAATTGAAGAGATAACCACTTAAAGGGTAGAAAACCTATGAAAATAATTAAGAACTCATCTCTGAATTTTCCTTTGTTTTCGCTTTTTGAATCTTGCAATCCGCTATTCCACCTGGAATTAATTTCCACAACAACAAACACAACTATATTGAATTGGTTTCTAACTCCTTTTCTCACTTCACACCCTGATATTGTGAATCATAAACAAAACTCACAAATAAACAAAACCTATTTAAAATAAATCCAAAAGTTGAGAAATTTACAAACGCTGATCTGGGTTTTGGAACATCATTGTTGTTACTTGCATCGCCACCAGCCCAACCCTCCCTCATTGTCCCTGTTGAAACGCACCCTGGTATACATGAAAAATCAATTATGAGCTCATGAATATGTAGCCCCAAGTCTAGTCACGAGTCTGACAAAGCTGTAATCCTCAATTAATAGGTCGTTTCGGATTTGGAATTCCTTGGCTCAAGGGTAAGAAATCTATGCTTCATGAACCATATGAATGTCTAGGTCCTTTTTTGAATTAGGAAAGCAACAAAAAGTGCAGCATTGTTATGTTTAGGGATGCTTCCCTCTTGAAATCGATATTGCAATTCCTTTTGCGATGTGGCCTACGCCAATGGTATTTGATTGGTTTTGTCAATAATTTCTTGCTTTGGCGTGTGTGAAAGAATAAGCTAAGACCAATTTCAATTAAACACGAATTCCCGTTCCCATTGAAAAAGTTCGGGTTTAAAAAACACACACACACAATCTTAGTTTACTTCTACAAAGAGCACAATTCGCGGAAAAGGGACTGATCGAAAGATATATAAAACTACAGTTTGCAAAATCTAAGTAATATTCCAAGATTTCACAACAATCAAACCTTAAATTATTATTAAAATGACTATCATAGAGGATTGAAATATATGTAATGTGTACCGGCACTTGGCGGCAGCGAGAGAGAGGTGGTTTCACCTTGGTTCACAAAGGCATACAAAAATGGACAAAGTCTAAAGTAATGCAACATAGTCAAAAACTCTAATCTTTAAGTGTAACCTTACTTAATAGGCAAATAAGCAAACAATTACAACCATTATCAATCGGTTGTTTACCCTACAAGAGATAAAAAAGGCTAACATATAATCGGGAAGGCGATAGTGTTGAACAGCTTTAAAACTCACCGGAGACCCACTTTCTTCTGCCTTCTCTTAACCTTCTTCTTGGTCCTATTCTTTTTTGGCCTCATTGTTTCCCGGAAGTAAAATCTAGCACGAAAATCTTAAGCAATGTGGTAAGGGTGAGCAATAAGAGTTTAGTATCGTACATATCACAACTATTCTACTTTTAGTCCACACGGACAACAACATTACTGCTTTTGCATACAAATCTTAATAAACAGATATAGTTTTTAAATGGATACATAAAGAGTGAGCACTAAAGAACAAACCTTAGATAAAAGATGGCTAGCCACGCCTTTTAAGCTATCGTAATGGCAAAGGGTCTGAAAAGAAAAACAATAAACCATAAAACCAAGATGACTTAAGGTAACAACAATGATAACAACTACCTACCACATTATGCTACCAGCTTTAATGCTCTCAACTGTAACGAGGTAGCAAATCTGCGCTCCTTAGCCTAGTCTGATCAGGGAGACTGTTTATTTATGATTCACAACGAAATTTGTATCAAAACATTGTAAAACTAACAAGAAAACTAAGTAAGAATCATTTAACACGGTCATTGCCACTATCAGCCTACTCCGGAAAACTTCCAAGTGTTCATTGTTGTTGGCACAGCAAATAATATGGATCTTACCGATCTTAAGGTGAGCTATTGGGTGAGTACTGGCTTGAAAATTTGTGGAACAAATAAACGATAGATGAAAAGCTTGTAATCAGGATCTAATTCTCTTTACATTGCAGATTATAACCCAGATTATAACCCTAAACTAAAATAACTACACACCTCAAATGATCAAAACCCCCAAATTGATAGCCACCAATAAATGAACATCTCAATCTGGATGAATTTTAGTTTATTAAGATTATAACCCTAAATCCATCCATCATTAAAAGAAAAGCGGAAAAAAATAACTACACACCTCAAATGATCAAAACCCCCAAATTGTGCAGAATAGAAGCTGTATTTAAAAAACTATCAAAGAAATATCTAATAGCCATAATTAACTTGTGAACTGAACACTCACAAACTGAAAAATAGAGATGTCATTACACACCTGATCTGAGCACCTCTGAGTTAAGATCCTGACAAAGGTAAAAGTAAAAGGTCGCCTTATAACCACGGATTAAACTGAAATAATGACGATCATCAATAATGAAAAACACCCATCAGACTCAAAATAATAAAAATTAACACCAATACTGAAAAACACCAATCAAACTCAAAATCATCAAGATGATAAATCTAAACACAAAATAACAAGTACCAATCAACTAAGATCATCAAGATGATAAAAAATAGATCACAAACTAAGCAAGAAAGTTAAAGAAGATAAGAATAAGAATGCAAAAAGAAAGGTAGAGTGATTCTTGAACATAAGACAATTTACCGTTGCCGACGCCATCACTTTGTGCTCTTCGTTTGAACTCTGTGTCTTAAGGAGTTAAGGTTTGTGGTACTGAGATTCAAGGGGAAAGGTGATGCCTTTGGGGGATTCAAAGAAGAGGAAAGATAAAGACATGAGAGAAGGTGGAGGTTGGAATGATCGGATGTTTTGGGAGATAGAGAGAGTGAGTGAGTGAGAGACTGATAGAGGGGAAAGAAATAATTGAGGGACTTAGGTTTTACCAAAACGCCGCGTTTTGGTCGGTAAAGGCCCAAAGTTATGCGCATCACTACTGTTCATTTGAACAGTACACAAGCTTAGGCACATTTATTGTAAGGTGAGTAGATATAAATATAAAAGAATTAAAAACAAATACTCTCTACTAAGATAAGTAGGGGTGAGCAAAACCGGATATCCGATAGGGTTTTCAAAACCGTATCGGATATCCGGTTTTTAAAATCTCAATTTTGAGTATCCTTATCCGATACGGATTTTCCGTATATCCGGTTTTTCCGTATATCCGGAAACCGTATATCCGGTATCCGGTTTTTCATTTAATTATGTAAAATTTTATGCCTTATTTTTATTTTTTTTATGATTTTATGATTTTTCTTAATAAGTTAAAAGAGTATCACATATTATAAGAATAAATAACTTACAAATGTATAAAAGTAATAATATTGAGTCACGGATATACTCGACGTTTAGTGGTTTTATGATTTTATTTTTATATTTTATATTAAAAATAGGAACCGTATCGAAAACCGTATATCCGGTTTCAAATTTTGCCGATACGTATCCGATACGGTTTTTTATAAACCGTATCGTATATACGGAAATTCGTATCGGATATACGGAAATCCGTATAATTGAAATCGTATATCGTATCGGATACGTATAATAAAACCGTATCGTATATTTTTGCTCAGCCCTAAAGATAAGACCTCCATGGTTTTGTGATAGGTTATTATTTATTAAAATAATAATAAATTGGAAAAGCGATTTTTCTAATAGAATTATCTAATTAGAGTAACATTATTGAGAATATTTTTCTTAATTTTTTATAAGCAAAATTTCTACTTTGGGTCCCGAGATTTGGGCTAATTTCACCTTAGTGCCCTGAGATTTAGATAATTTCACTTTGGTGACCTGAGATTTTGATTATTTTCATTTTGGTTACATGAGTTTTAAATAAAATCTCATTTTCGTGACCTAAAACATATACTCCCTCATATTCAATGTATTCTTTCCCTTTCATTTTGGCTCTTAGATTAAGAAAATGAATTTTGACCACACAAAACACACTACCCCACACACAAATAAATTTAGACCACACAAAACACACTACCCCACATCCAAAAAAGAAAATAGGGAAGAAAACATGAATAACCGAAAAAAGGAAATAGGGAAGAATACCATGAATAGGAGGGAGTATTTCTCAACTTTTATCTTAATTAATTATATTTTTAACAGAATAAAGTGCAAAATAGTATATTAAATTACACATTAATTAAAATAACGACGTAATTATTGCGAAAAAGCTTGCTTTATTATGTTCAATATATATTTTTTAGTACAAAATAATATTAATGTTATTCATGGGTCAACAAAGTGAGAAGCAATCCAAAACTCAGGGCATTAAAGCGAAATTATGCAAACCTCAGGGTATTAAAGTGAAATTAGGCCAAACTTCAGGGCACCAAAGCATTACCGTATTAGATTTAAAAAAGAACTACTTTGTATATTGTATACTAGGAGTCTAGGAATAATAAAAAAACCTCATCCAAGTAGTTCTTTTATTCCCTTTTATATTGAGTACAATAATTAAGGAAATAAATTTGTATCATACAAAACGTAGTAATGTAATTGCTTTTGAACCCCACAAAACCACATGAAACTTTCCAAATAAGAAAAGAAGGAGCAAAATGGGATTTGAATAAAAAAAAAAAGAAAATAGGAAACAAAACAACGACTAAAAGGAAGTATTATATAATTTATTAATTTTACGGAAAGAGGGAATTGTCTTCAATATTTCGAAGGAGATTGCTTAAACTGTCAATAGGGATACTCCATTCCACATCCATCTCCATTCCACATAATTTCAACATGGAACATATTAACAACATCAAATACACATAACGCCCCGACACTTCCCATAGTGACCAAGTAAGAGCAATAGGGGCAAGACTGCGATTCCGGGACGTCGCCCAAATCTTTGCGGTAGCTCTCTATGACTTCTACCCGGTTCATTTTATTAGACTCTTCAGAGGGTGTTTGGTTGGAGGTTTTGGAATGGATTCAATCCATGCTAGTGTTTGGTTGGAGACTTTTGGAATGGAGTTAGATACCTAATGGATTCTAACTGATGATCATTATTTATATACATATTTTATGCCTCCCTTAGACGCATTTTACTCGATTTACCGTCTTTCCTTGCTTATTTCTATGCTATTTTAGCTAGAATATAGATTCTGCCGCTTTTGTTATGTTTTAATGCAGATTGGATGCATTTGAAGCTTTTCGAGTAGATATGGAGCATGGCGGAGTTGGATCGTAGAAGCTAGGCGCGGAAATCGAGGAAGAATGAGGAGAAATGAAGAAAAGTCGAAGGAAACAAGCTATAATGATAGTTGCTCGACCGAGCATGTTACCTGTGCTCGATCGAGTCGTTTTGATCCTTGCTCGATCGAGCAGAGTCACCTTGCTCGATCGAGCAAGCTCTATTACGGCGGATTTCTTTTATTTTCCTTAACTTTAGACCTAATTAGTTAGATCTTTTGTAATATAAAAAGAAAGCTCGTCTTTCTTAATTAGATATTCAGATACATGCTTTCTTAGGCTTTAGAATACTTTTAGGGTTTAAATCAGAAACTTTAGTTTAATTTACTTTTCCGCTGGATTTTATTCATCAAAGACGATTGTCTTTAGTTCAAGCTTGTAATCGGTATTCTCAATCTTTCTTCGTTATTTAATTACCTTCTTGTTCTTAATTGTTCCTTGTTCATCCTTTCATAGTTATTAATTATGTTTACTTTAATTATTATTGTTGTTGTTTATATTATCATGAGTAGCTAAATTCCTTTCTAGGGTTGAAAGGGGATCTAGGATTGTTAGAAGGGGTAGATTGATTAATTGAATTGCAATTGCATGGTTATCGTTTGATTATCGTTTTAATTCTAGTTGTTTGATTCCTGGCCAGGATTAATTAACTAGTCTCGCAAATTAGGATTGACACCGACCGGGTTAAGACTAAGATAGGCTACGATAATTGAATAGAACTCGTTTAATGATAGCGATCGCATGTTAAATTGTAGATCTAAAGGGCATACTTGAATCGACCGATCTTGTGACCTTAGATAACTTTATTGCATGATAGTTGATTTTATCCCTACCCCTGAACAATAATCCTAGTGAACCTGAGACCCTAGACTTTTAATCTCATTGTTTTCAACCTTAGTAGTTTGTTATTGCTTATAGTTAGTTATTGCTTATTATTAGTTGTTATTATTATTGTTATTAGTTGTTATTGTTTACTTTAGTTGTTGTTATTAATTGCTATTAGTTTAGAAACCACAATCAAAACCCATAAATTGTTACTTAAGAGACAAACCTAGTTTAACATATTAGAATACTACCGCCTCCCTGTGGATTCGATACCTTGCTTACCGCTGACTATTAGTTAGTAGTGAATTAGTTTTTACTTTGATTAAGGTGACGCGACTTTACCCTTATCAAATTTGGCGCCGTTGCCGGGGAGGCAACAGTTTTCTGTTTGTTTCTACTTAGTTTGTCTTTTTCGTCTCAGGGAACCCAAGTTCCTTGAGACAGTTCTCATCCTTTTCTTTAGTTTTTGTTTATGCCCAGGTGTTCTAGGTCCGTTCTCGTGCCCTACGATTCCGAACCAGAGAAGACTCTCCGGTCTAGACGAAACTTTTTGAAGGAAATTCAAGAAGCGGAAGACTTGAGTACGCTTGAAACAGTTTACGCCGAATTCATCGCAGAAAACCCATCCTTAGAAGAGGATACACCTATTTCTGCACCTACTACAACCATGCCTACTCTAGCCAGCCATTTGGAGCCTACTGTTGCATCTATTCCCAAGGGATTTCAACTCCCTACTACGGGCAATAGTACTTTTGAGATTCGTCCATCTTATATCTCTTTGGTGGAGCGAAACATGTTTGGAGGAAGCCCCACTGAGGATCCCGCTAAGCATATGGAGAAATTTACCAACTATTGTTGCTCTATTCCTTTGACGGGTGGGGTGACACAAGATCAGATCAAGTTGGTGTTGTTTCCCTTCTCATTACGAGACGGAGCAGAAGATTGGTTGAGTGAGTTAGATATGGCTGCACTTGGCATCACCGATTGGAATTCTTTGGCTCTTGCATTCTACAAAAGATATTTTCCGCCACAGAAAACCAATGCCATTAGAAGTCAAATCACAAGTTTCAAACAAGGTCCCCAAGAGAACGTTAATGAGGCCTGGGTTCGCTTCAAAAAGCTTGTCAAGTCTGTTCCACATCATGGTTTTGATACTTGGTTCTTATGCAACCAATTTTATAATGGGTTATATGATGATCAGAGGAATTTGTTAGATTCTGCTGCTAATGGGAGATTCCAAAATAACACTACGGATGCCAATGCTTGGAAGTTAATTGATGAGATGGCTACTCACAATGCCGAGTATGGGAATCCTAGGGGTAATGTGAGGAGAGGAGGTCCGGATAATGCAGTTGCAGCTCAGTTAGAGGCATTAACTGCCAAAATTGCCGAGTTACAAACTTCAAAGTCCTTGGAGAATAAGCAAACAGTTCATGCCATGGTTCAACAAGAGCCAACCTGTGAAAGATGTGGTACTATGGGGCATAATGCAGTGGAATGTATGAGTACGATTGATCAAGTGCTTGCTTTTCAATCCTTTAAGCAAGGTTCACCGTACTCTAACTTTTACAATGAAAGGACAAGAGAGCATCCCAATTTCTCCTACCGAAGTCAGAATGTTCTTAATCCGACCCCACCACCACCTCAGCAACAAAGTTCATCTTATGTGATTCCTCAGAATCGCAATTCTCAAGGTAACTTCAATCGTTCCAATCAAGGTGGCCAAAACTTCCAACAACCTCCACCTCCACCACCTCCAAGTAATGATATGGCGGAACTGAAAGCCATGTTGCAGCAGAGTCTTATGATCCAACAAAAGCAAGATGCTCAGATCTCACAACTATTAGCTCATAACAAGATGGTTGACACTCAAATTGCCCAATTGGCAATTCAAAATCCACATAAACAACCGGGTAATCTTCCTCCTCAAGGACACCCTCCACATGAGCAAGTCAATGCCATCACCTTGAGGTGTGGAACACATTACAAAGGCCCTGAAATGATAAGGGATGCAACCAATGAAAGCTTGGAAGTTGCGGATCAAAGTTCGAAAAAAGGCGAAAATAAGGCTGAAACAGAGGTTGCTCGATCGAGCAGGACCCCCTTGATCGATCGAGCAACCCAGAAAATTTGCCCAAATTTGTCTCGGGAAGTTTCTGAAAGTTACAGTACACAAAAACTCGATCGAGCAAGTCCTCTGCTCGATCGAGCAACCCCTGATTTGGATGAAAAGCCTTCTAATTCATCTTCTAAAGCCAAAGAAGCCGAGCCCATTGTAATTAAACTTCCTTTTCCTCAACGCCTACATAAATCAAAGCTCGATAAACAGTTTGGGAGGTTTATGGAGGTAGTGAAGAATTTACAAGTGAGTGTACCATTTACCGAGTTGATCACTCAAGTGCCGGCCTATGCAAAGTTTCTAAAGGATATATTGACAAGGAAGCGGTCCTTTAATGAAGTGGAGACGGTTGCATTTACTGAGGAATGCAGTGCTGTTTTGCAATCCAAATCACCACCTAAGCTAAAGGATCCAGGGAGTTTTTCTATTCCTTGTAATATAGGTCGCTTAACAATAGATAAAGCCCTTTGTGATTTAGGGGCTAGTGTTAGTGTAATGCCATATTCTATATGCAAAAAGTTAAATATGGGTCAACTTACTGTTACAAACATGGCCTTACAAATGGCCGACCGTTCTATTAAACACCCATTGGGGATTTTAGAAGACGTACCGGTTAGAGTAGGGAAGTTTTTCATACCAGTTGACTTTGTTGTCTTAGATATGGCTGAGGACACCCAAACTCCTATCATCTTGGGACGACCATTCCTCCATACTGCGGGGGCGGTTATAGATGTTAAGAATGGGAGACTTACACTGACAGTGGGGGATGACACTATCACTTTTAACCTAGATAAGGCAATGAAGCACCCCCTACCAGAAGAGACATGTCATAGGGTTGATATTGTTGATTTAACTATTGATGAATGTCCCCCTTTGCGTTTGGATAGGGATCCTCTGGAGATCGCCTTAAATTCCAAGAGTGCTGAAACTGGAAGCTCACGGAGTAAACTCAAGTCCATATGGTCGAGACCATTCACAAAAACCAAGGTGAGCAAGTTTGGGTCGGTTTCACTACAAACCGACAAGGGTGAGATTTTCCAAGTCAATGGTCAGCGCTTAAAGACCTATTACGATAAAGCATTTATAGGAGTGAGAGAGGTCGTCAACCTTTCCACTCTTGATAAACCACCATGACTTTGAGGTACCACGGTCGTGCGGGACCGATATAAACCAGCGCTAACCGGGAGGCAACCCGGCATTTACTTGTATTTCATTTGTAAATTTTATTTCGTTTAGCTTAATTATCAATGTCACAGTTACATTAGATTTAGTTTGGATAGTTACTATACTTGTGCTTTATTGAGTGCGGTGAGGGAGCGATATAACAATTCTATTAAGTGTTTGCAGCTAATACAATTGGAAGTCGCTTTAATAATAAGAAACGAAAAGCAAAGCAAAGAAAGTAAGAAGAAAAGAAGAGAAAATAAGTGCAAAGCTGAACATCACAGGTTGCTCGACCGAGCAAACACATGCTCGATCGAGTTTTTGCTACGTCCAACATCCAGCAACTCAAGCAAGGTTGAAAATCAGAATTTTGAAGGTTGCTCGATCGAGCAAGCTCCTCTTGCTCGATCGAGTCGGTCAGTTCGAACCTGCCCGAAGCTTAAAAAGCCAGTTTTCACCAATTTTCTCTTCATTCCTCTTCTTATTTCGTCCTTGTTCTTCACTACCTCACCCTTAGTCTCTTAATTACTGGTATTATCTATCCTTATACTTTCTTCTATTGTATTTTCTTTTAGTTATTTCCCCTTCTCCCTTTGTTAGTTGTGTCCTTTAGGTTGCTGTTGTTGGTTATTGTGTGATGCTGTGCTGTTAGCGTCACAATGAGGACACTGTGACATTTAGGTTTGGGGGAGAGTCTTTATTTATGTTGTGTGTTTAGTTTATTTAAAAAAAAAGAAAAAATCATAAAAATTGAAGAATTTACAAAATCCAAAAACATGTTTTTATTTTATTAGGTCGAGTCTTGGTGAATTGAATTACAATGATGATAATTTGCATTGTTTCTGCATTTGAATCCCAAATAAGTTGTCCATGTACATTGTTTTGACTTACTATTTTTGAAAACAAAGCTCATAGTACAAGTCTTGACCGTTTTTGACATACCTTATGCTAATTAGATTTGGCCAATTTTTGTTGGTAAACCACTTAAAATTCTGAGGTCTTTAGAGCTTCCTAGGCCAGGAACATCAATAAACTGGTCTCATTGTTTTTAGGCTTGAGTGTGGTACTCCTTGTGAAATGTGTAACATCAAATTGCATAAGTGTGACATTCGTTTCTTGATACTATACGCGTTCGTTTGATAAGTGCATGAGGAAAGGTGACTCTTTTTGTTCAAATAAGCCTCACATAGCCAAAAAGACTTGATTTTATACCCTTATTATTGAGTTCTCTATGTTTAGCCCATTTGAGCTTTTGTAGCCTGTTTTACAAGCCTATAATAGCTACATTCCTAGAACTTGCCTACCTTATCGGGACAGTCGCAGTTGCATGTTTTTCTTATCTACTTGTCTACTATGGTTGGGTCGGGATTTCAAAAAGAATATCAATTGGGTGTAGCAAGTATGTTGGCAATTGTGTCATTTATTCCCTTTGTTGAAAAAAAGTTATGAAGCAAAAGAAAAAAAAGAAAAAAAAAAAAAAGATTTGATTTGAAAAAAATGAAAAAAAAAAGAAAAAGAAAAGAAAGAAAGAAAAATTTGTTGCTTCATTGAATTATTCAAGGGAAAATGAAAGGGATTATACTAGAGTCTAATGCATATTTAGAGAGCAATATCGATATCTCTCTTGTGTTGTCAAAGTTTAAGATGATTTCTCTAGTCGGTGTTGGTTTGTGCTAGTCTTGTAGATTTGTTTTGGTACGTGTCGCTGCGACTACCGGTCTTAGCCCCACATTCCCAAACGTGCCTTGGCACAACCCATTTCTATACCTTCACACATTAGCCTCCCTCTTTGTCCTGATTCATGTACTTTATAGCGAATGCGTATTTGTTTGGGAAATTACTATCACATTAGAATGCATGCATGTTTCATAAGTTGAGTGAGTGTTTCTATTTCTTTCTATCTTCACAAAACTCACCTTTACATAAACTTATGAGTGCTTGAGTGTATCCGCGAGAATCCGACAAATTGAGCCTAGCAAGATTGAAAGGTATTTGGTTTTGTTTATACTACGGTATCATGTAAAATCTTGGATTATGAGCTGAGTTTTCTATTTTCCCGTACCTTTGAATTTGTTTTATTGGTACTTGGTCATTACTTTGTTATAGATATGGATAGCTTGGGATTTGTATGTGCTTTAACATTAGCTTTGAGTTTTTCATTCACCATTTGTATGTTTGTCTTTGTATGTGTTGGTTGCTTTGCTTAGGGACAAGCAAAGGATTGGTTTGGGGGAGTTTGATGATCATTATTTATATACATATTTTATGCCTCCCTTAGACACAATTAACTCGATTTACCGTCTTTCCTTGCTTATTTCTATGCTATTTTAGCTAGAATATAGATTCTGCCGCTTTTGTTATGTTTTAATGCAGATTGGATGCATTTGGAAGCTTTTCGAGTAGATATGGAGCATGGCGGAGTTGGATCGTAGAAGCTAGGCGCGGAAATCGAGGAAGAATGAGGAGAAATGAAGAAAAGTCGAAGGAAACAAGCTATAATGATAGTTGCTCGACCGAGCATGTTACCTGTGCTCGATCGAGTCGTTTTGATCCTTGCTCGATCGAGCAGAGTCACCTTGCTCGATCGAGCAAGCTCTATTACGGCGGATTTCTTTTATTTTCCTTAACTTTAGACCTAATTAGTTAGATCTTTTGTAATATAAAAAGAAAGCTCGTCTTTCTTAATTAGATATTCAGATACATGCTTTCTTAGGCTTTAGAATACTTTTAGGGTTTAAATCAGAAACTTTAGTTTAATTTACTTTTCCGCTGGATTTTATTCATCAAAGACGATTGTCTTTAGTTCAAGCTTGTAATCGGTATTCTCAATCTTTCTTCGTTATTTAATTACCTTCTTGTTCTTAATTGTTCCTTGTTCATCCTTTCATAGTTATTAATTATGTTTACTTTAATTATTATTGTTGTTGTTTATATTATCATGAGTAGCTAAATTCCTTTCTAGGGTTGAAAGGGGATCTAGGATTGTTAGAAGGGGTAGATTAATTGATTGAATTGCAATTGCATGGTTATCGTTTGATTATCGTTTTAATTCTAGTTGTTTGATTACTGGCCAGGATTAATTAACTAGTCTCGCAAATTAGGATTGACACCGACCGGGTTAAGACTAAGATATGCTACAATAATTGAATAGAACTCGTTTAATGATAGCGATCGCATGTTAATCGTAGATCTAAAGGGCATAATTGATTCGACCGATCTTGTGACCTTAGATAACTTTATTGCATGATAGTTGATTTTATCCTTACCCCTGAACAATAATCCTAGTGAACCTGAGACCCTAGACTTTTAATCTCATTGTTTTCAACCTTATTAATTTGTTATTGCTTATAGTTAGTTATTGCTTATTATTAGTTATTATTATTGTTATTAGTTGTTATTGTTTACTTTAGTTGTTGTTATTAATTGCTATTAGTTTAGAAACCACAATCAAAACCCATAAATTGTTACTTAAGAGACAAACCTAGTTTAACAGATTAGAATACTACCGCCTCCCTGTGGATTCGATACCTTGCTTACCGCTAACTATTAGTTAGTTGTGATTTAGGTTTACTTTGATTAAGGAGACGCGACTTTACCCCTATCACTAACTCCATTCCAACCCCTTCAAATCTCATACCCATATAAGCACCCAAGATTCTAACGTCATTCCACCTTATTACTAATACTATATCCAAATTATGACTCAACACAACACTTATGAGTAAGTATGTGGTTCTAACTCCTACTAACTCCTAACCTCTATGATATTAGAATCCATTCCAATACGTTGAACCAAACGCCTCCCTAATTCAGTGGGTTTATTGGTTTTAGGTTCCAACATCGATCGCTCTGATACCAGTTTGTAACACCCCTTGTACACCAAGGTGCCTTACAAGACCCCCTTAGCATATGAGAGTGCTACCACCTCGGTTGCCCGAGGTAGTACATATCAATTCAAGCGATAAAGGAAACAATTATTTAATCAATGTTTAAATATCAATACATCGTCTCAAACTAGACGGCATACCGTCTAGACCAATAATCCAAAATGACAATCATAAGATAAAGTGAAGTAATGTCTAATGCACGACTCTAGTAAAATATACGGAAGCTATGACTCGATAGTGGTGATCCCCTCGACATCCCAGCGCAGCTCAATAAATTACCTGCTGATCACCTACTCCCCATTCCCCAATGTATCATCACAATTTTGTAAAACAATAACGAGGTCAGTATTCGCATATACCGACCAACGTACAAGATAAGCACAAGGAAAAGAGAAACCGGATGGCCACCGCAGCGGACACCTCAGTAGATTCAGGTTACCATCTTTGCTCTACAAAAACCACCAATTGACCCTGGACCGCATCCATAGGCGTCGTATTCCCCTCTCACCGCAGTGAGAGAACCCGGAACATTAATGTGCACATCCCCCACGTGGCGGGATAACCACGGGGGAACTCGGGGTGTGATCCGTCTCCCAACGAAATCACCAAATCATAGTAACCATCGTCAACAACCCCAAACCCGAATTCCATCAACACCATCATCAATCACATAACAAGAATCATAACATCTTATCACATCAATTAGTAATGCAACATTGAGTAGGGAAACCCTACCTTATTGAAAATCCGCAAATAGCACAAGTAATCAGAAGCATTCTTCTATGAAGTCCCCTCCTAAACAATCAACAATCATATAATCAACACAAAGTTCATTCCTTTTCCCTCAATTCAATTAGGGTTACTACAATAATCACAAATGAATCATAAACATGCATACTTACCAAGGTAATCAATCAAGGCAATGCAAACAATCGAATTCGACACCAGATTATCAAAGGCTACTTGAGGATTAGAGAGAATTTGGAAACTAGGGTTTGTAATTATGAAAGCGTAAAACTGATTATGAAACTAATTTCCCAAAATAACCACTTAATCACTCGTTCGATCTAACCGAGAAAACCGTTGTACTCGGTCGAGTACAATATGTACTCGGTCGAGTACGACTCACTCGGTCGAGTGCCGATGTCACTCGGCCGAGTACGCGAGATCAGAACCACCCAAAAGACACCAACCAATTTCACTCAGTCGAGTAAGCCCTACTCGGCCGAGCCCCCAACACATAGAAATACGGAGTATTACACATATGAAATAAATAAGAAAAAAGCAAAAGATTTATCTGATACTCCCTCCATTCAACTTCACTTACCACCTATTCTTTTTGCACAAGTTTTAAGAATTGATTTAAAAATAATAAATGTACAACAAAAAAGAATATTCGAATATGCAAAGAGCAATTCTCATTTGTGCTCGTGACCTCTCACAAGGAGCAAGTGGAAGGGCAAGCGGGAGAGGGGTTGTGAGTCTGTGATAGAGAAGTCACAAGCATGTGTCTGTTACAAGCATGTGACTGTCACAAGCAAGACGATTTGATGTGAATATTGTAACAAAAAAAATTAAAATCAAAAGGGAATTTATTGGTCATGGTAGTGACATTTAGTGTAAATATTGCAACCTCGGGAGGACAATATTATATTGTCATAAAAATAACCAAATGAGGAGATGTGACAAGTGGAGTTGAATGGATCAAAACGAAATATGTGACAAAGGGTATTGAATAGAGGGAGTATTGTGGACATGAGAAATATCCACGGGGGCGTTTGAGTCGTTTATGCACTCGAAGATAGGTTCAATTTGAATCGAATTAAATCATTGAAGAGTCGCCACCAAGTTTTGTGGAAATTTGGAACCATTCAAGTTCATTTTACACCCTTTATCAAAGAGCACAAAGCTATTCGATATCGAGTTATTAAAGCTTGAGAACGCGTCCCACATTCCACTCGAAATAGAGTGACTCGAGTTCCAATGATATTAGACGAGTCAAGAAAGCATAGAAAGAGAGTTCGTAGTGCGGGTACGTGATGGGAAGCCCATTAATTGAAACACCCAGCCACGCCCGTCTTATGAGAGCCTCTCATAAGGCAACTGGTGATGAGGAATAAATTATAATGGGGAATGGAAAACAAAAGCTCCTCAGTTTCACTGGATTAGAGCTGAGCTAAAGAATGAAGCATTGTCGAGGGCGGCAACAGATTAGGCGGGGTAGTGTAAGGACCCGCGAAATTCTTAAAATTTGCGCGCGTTTTCCGCTTACTTCGGCCTCTTAGATTTCCTTTATGCCTTTATGTATTTTCATTTCTGTTTTTATGTTCAGGTAGTACTCCAAGATTACTTCATGTGTGTCGAATCTTGGAGCTTAGCTTTATGTTTAATATACGTTTTTAGGCGTTTAGAAAACATATCGTTATTCTGCACATGTAATGTTTCCTGCTACAAAGCTGAAACTATCAAAACAGCCTCTATGAGGAGTGTTAGTCAATGAGACTGCTTTTCACCTTTAAGCTTGATATTGCTTGTCTCTTGCTCTCAATAATGGTATTGCTTACTTTTATTGCTTTTGTGTGTCGGCCGTTGATACGTGACTAAGATTTCCGACACACACCCCGAGTCCCAAGTTGCATGCTAGTGGGCGATCACTCAGAAGCACAAGTCCCTTCGTTGCTTGCATTCTTGTCTTAGAGTAGGCCAAGGGTGCGCACACGGTTCGACAAAAGCATCGGACCGTGGCACTATGGCTTTAATTAAATCAGTAAGGTGGAATAGGCGAGGTTCATTACTCCATCCACAATCTATAGCAACTTTACCTTCTAACGCACAACTATGCAACACACTAAACATTTTTCACTTGCTATTTTGACCAAATTGAGGCATGGCGTCCAAGAAAACGCTCCTGTTGTGAATTGTGATGGCTTTGCAATTGCCGGCCTACACATTTTCAACGTTTTTTTACTAAGCGACGAGTCCCAAGACTTGTATTGTGTTCAGATCAACACTTAGAAATATATGAGTGTACCATAATGTCTTGATATGTCCAAATTTCTTTAAGGTACGGAGTATCATTTAGCGAAATTGGACCAACGCGTCCGGTGCAACAACTAGCATATATAAAAGTAATAGAATATGAAAATGAAATAGAGAATTCCGCTAAAACATTCCTCGAAGACGAGAGAACCCATAACAAGCCTTGTTCAAAAAGTATCAAATAACTAAATAAGAAGTGTAAAGAGTACGAGTGAATTTAATAGTTGGCTTGACTAATCTCTATCCTTTGTTGTACTACATTTGCAAGAAATGAATTATACTCTTCCTCACCTACAAGTTTTCAATGCCTACTTTACAATTCATTTATTTTGTTTGATGATAACTACATCAATTATAGACAAAGTTGTAGTTTCCATTTAGTGCAAACTTTGTCAAACTACATTTGAAGAGACAAAATGGGTCAATCATTGCAAAAACTTGCTCCAGGTACTCTTATTTCTTCTTCACTTTCATAATTAACGTTCAAACTAATTCCAGTTTTCTTTTTTCAAAAAAAAAATCCCTTATCATTAAAACTAGTTCGAGTTTTCTTTTTTCAAAATGGGTCATATTTTCGTAAAACCGTCTAATTTTCTAATTGTAAACTCGAGAATTTTATTTTGTATTCTTGTCACATTATTTTGATTGAAAATTCAAAAATCAAAATGGGCTTGCTTTACCAATGTTGTATTTTCCTGTTTGGCTATCACATGCACCCATATTCTCTACCCGGGCTCAAACGATAAAACACTCGTATGTAGCAGATGTCAACTAGTTTAATTGGTAAATTCATGGGATGTACTCACGACCTGGGTTCAACCCCATTTAAAATCAAAATTGTTCTTATGTCTCCCTCGTTAACGTCAAAATTGTTCTTTGAGGCTCCCTTTAAACCCAAATAAAAAAGTTATATGTATCTGTATTATGATATTTATGAACATTATTTACATTATTGTTGTCAATAGTTCATCTAAATTAAAATAGGGTCGATTATAAACAGGATCGGAGACGAATCGGGTCAAGCTGATGGGTGAAATTGCAAGCAAATACTATGATGAACATTTTTCAGAAACTGGCAAGGATGAGACTACTATTGACTTCTACAGAGCAATTTGTGAAGTAGTAGAGTATGATTTAACCTTGTTTCTAACTTAATCTTCTAATTTACCCTTATGATGTTAGAATATGCAAACGGGTCGGGCCACACCCAAACAGAGGAGAGACGGTCCACTTTACAACACAAGGGAGGTTCCATCTTAAAACCAATTGGCTATAGGAGGAGTAGCCCTCTTGGTTATAAAGTGATAACATCTCTCTTCCTCCAACAATGTGGGACAACTCACATGTGAGATTTATATTCCAACATATGATTATACAAAGATCATTGTATCACATTACACATAGCGCGAACAAGAGTTAGCTCAAGGGGTAAAGCTCTCTTACTCCAGCAACGACGTTTGCGGTTCGATTCTTATCCGCGACATACTGCATTAATGCGCTCACCTGAACCAAAAAAAAAATATATGTCACATTACAAATTCTGCCATGTACTCATTGTAGCCAACTCTTTAGCATGATATTTTACTACTAACAAAATAGGCGCATTATAAATATGTTAGTTCGAACGATTCAAATTACACAAATTCTTATTTGTAACCGTCACATTAGAGATATATTATTCGACACATTTTGCTTTAATGGTAGAGGTCTTAGCCTCTTTGTATCCCCCTCTTCTTGATAGTTGATACTGTATCATCCTTGTGACTCGTTAGTCATTTTACTCCGGAAAAATGACATATTTTGCTATGATAAATTGTTTGGCAGAGACATAAATGGAAGTCTTGGCAACACCCAGTTTAAGGTACCAAAGACTGAGACTCTTGAGCAAGCATTTAATGTAAGTGAAGTCTTCCTGATAACATCCATGATTTTTAATGTAACCCTCCGTCTCTAAAAAAAAAAAAAGCGTTTCATGAAACTCTCGTTACTGACAGTATGACACGATTTCATTCCGCATCCAAAAACAATTTTCCTGTAATTTCAAGAGAAAAGAAAGGTTGCGTACATCCAACCTGCATTAGATTAACTAAGCTAGTCTACGACATTGCGACTTTTAACATTCTAATGCATGTGTAATTGATGCAGAAACACCACAAAGGCAAAGGAAAATCACTGACAAAAGAAGAGTTTCAAAACATTCTTCATGATGTAATAATGGAGACAGGATTTACAGGCATTGGTGCAAAAGACATCATATTATACATATTTGGAGTTCCTGTTACAACCTTACTAATCAAGAAAGGTGTCCTTCCTAAAGCAATTCCTGATGCCCTTTTCATCCCTCTTGTCACCTCCGCCACCGTCTTTTTTCTTGCCAAATTTAACAAGATTTGAGCCACTGTTTTATCTTTGATGTTGAGATTCTTAAGAATTGTTTAGTACAGCAAAGGAAAACACTAAACTGTTTGCGCGTCTTATATTGCTAATTAACAGTGGGTTGATTACATACTAAGCTTAGTTTCTAATTGGCATTTATGATATCTGAAACTGTAATCGTCTATACAATTATCATAACTTTTGTTCATCGGAAGATGTAAGGATGAACCAAAATACAAAAAACAAAGGAAAAGCATTGTCTATCGCGTTGTTCTCACAAATCTATGGTTGATCTCTATAACCGTCAAAGATGTATGAATAGCATTGTCTATGGCGTTGTTTTCACAAATCTTCGGCATAAATTCTGAAAATGAAATCACGAAATCGTTTTGAGTAGAGTTTTGGATCCACAGCGGAGATGGAAGTTGCATCGTATTGCATGGCCTTGTAAGCATGCTCAAGCTTTTTACTAATGTCATAGTCTTGAAGTATGTCTATGATGCCAAAGAACATTACGACGTCATAGAATTCTCCAGTTGGCTCCATTACTTGCATTTCTCCTTCCATTCTTCTAATTGCTCGCTCGATTCGAGCTGGCATGTTTATTCCTAACCTTACACTAGCCCACCTACAGAATTGCATCACAAACAAATCAACAAAATTCATGTAGCTAAATGAGTCTTGAGGTTTGTAAATGTTTGAAGGTTAGTATACCCGCATTTTGAGGTGGAATTATCTAATCCATTTACGATGCATTGGTCGAGATCAGGCAAAGAGGACCGATTCCGAGATCAAGATTTTTCTTTTTTTTGGGGGGTTTAAAGGGAGACACAAGGGCAATTTTGATGCTAACGGGGTTTAAACCAGGTCATGAGTATCATCTCTCATGACTTTACCGGCTAAGCTAGTTGACATCAGCAAGATTGAAATTTAGATGTAATGTCATACTAGACCATCATAGTTTACTTTCTACTCGATTCTAGAGTGCAATCAAATTATCCAAACCGGGGTCTGTTTTAATTCTACACTTCGCTTTGGCAGCATATAGTATTCGAAATGATACTGCTTCCGACTAGACACTCAGACACTTCACTTTACACCAGTTACAGTACGTCTGAGTAACGTAAATCGTGATAAAGTTTAAAGAGCGAGTCTCACCAAGCAGGATCGATTAAGAGCTGATCCATATCAACTCGAGATAAACGAGGACCACTTTGATCACTCTCGGATTCATCACCTGAAAATAAGGGTAGTATCAGTCAATGTTCAGGGAGAAAAGTGGTAATAAGATTAGTAAACGACAGTATAGATTGTAGAAGAACAAACCGGTAGGAGTTCGAGCACCAGAGGGAATCAAGTCCCCTGCTTTCGATGCTTCCCTAAAGTGAATGCCTACAAGCATGCTGTAATCCATGATTCTTTCTTGTTCTAGGAACTCACAATCTCTATCTACTTGCCTGTTGACACAAACCTTACATTAATACCTTGTCAAATTCACATTTGACCAAGACATCGGAACACGAGACTAGTTTATAAGTGTACCTGCAGAGTTCTTGAAACCATGATTTTTGCAATCTGAAAATGAAGTTGAGATCAAGGTCTTTGAGAATTGTATTAGCATCTAATTCTTCCTCCGGTTTATCGGTAGAACGACCGAGCGAGGAGCCTTTCAAGTCGAATCGCCTATGAATGGTGTATTCGGTGCAAAAGAGATTTCCCATGATAATGAACCTCACCTGAACCCATGAACATCAGTAATGGCCTACCAACAGAAGAACAATACTTCCCCAAGCAGGGAAGTGCAGGAAATATATTAAGTTTCTTAACTTACTTTCTTTTGAATTGGACCTGTCAATTTTACACAGTGAAGTCCAAAGAATTTGGTAACAAGGGTGTTCTCGAATGATCGTACGTGACTGTAGTATGCTGATAGCATCCTCAGAAGTACCTAAGAAAACAAATACTGTATGAAGTAATGCTGAAATGATTTGTTTATTTTGGCGTAGATCATCTGGTTTTGTTTGGGTTCGCTACTGGCATAAGGGTCATTCAGTTGTGAGGCGTGTTTTCAAATCCGGATTGTTTCAAACGAGTCATTTTGGGTTTATTAAAATACCTAGTTTTGGGGCGAGTTTCAATGAACATCAAAACTCGCCTCCAATACCTTAGAAACTAATCTAGGCCTATAGTAAAACCGTCTCAGCAAAGTACTTGGCCTTATCGATGAATTTAAGCATTACCTTAACTTCTGCCTTCTTCATTGTCTTGATCATATAACGATCATCGCTACTCAAGTAAAAGAAACTCCCACTTTTACCAGGAGATGACAATTCCCTAAGAGCTTCGTTCCCACAAATCGATAGCATGTAATCTGCTGCATCTACCTTAAAGAGTTTCCTAAGCGCTCTGATAAAAGCCGAGACATCAGTACAATTCTCACCTAAGACGATAATTTTGATAAGTTTTCTAAGAGGGGTAGAAGAGTGACCTGAAAACTAAAGGACAGTAATCTTTCCATTTGAATTCACAGGAACTGTGAGGAGGAGTATACTTAGAGCCTTCTGCAGGAAATTTTGTCCAAACTTTTTCTTTTGGATCGAAAGCTGAAGACTTCAAGTCTAGTGATGTTGGGGGAGCAGGTCTTCCTACAGCATGCCTGCACAATAAGTCAATAACTACCCTATATCAGAAATAGTACCAAAAGAACAGTTCACACTGCAGATTCAACTGGATTTCAAAATCTTGTGAAATTCATTTGGCAGGTAAAAGCTTGCAAAAGACGGTCTTATATATGGTAATTGGTAAGAAGGTTTTTAATCTTGGTTTTGTAATACATTTGTAAAATTTCAAGAAAATGCATAGACGTTCAGGGACGAAGGCACGAAGCTAAGCACAGGCCGACAAGGCCATGGCCTAGGCGAGCTTTTTGGAGAAAAATTATACGGAACTTTTCTTTTTCAAAAAAATAACTATGATTAAAAAGATAGGTAAAATCAATGTTTCGACCCTGGGTAGAATTTGAACCTAGCTTTGTCCCTGTAAAAGTTTCTGGTACAAAAGGTTTTTAATTGCGGAATTAAAAAGACTTTATGTACCGCATTTAGAATCCCGTTGATTGTTCATCACAATGACTATACCAGTTAAGCTAGCATACATATCGAATTGCAAAAGAAGCGAGAATTACCTGATTCCCAATTGAAGATTGAGCATAAGCTCATAGTTTTTGTGACCTTTAGTAATAGTCTCCCCTGGTTTCTTGCCAGCTTTAGGTATTCTTAAGGGTCTCCCAGGAGTACTTGGTGGCCCTTTACTACTAACATAATTTTCAAGGTTAAGCCCCTCAAAATCCATTTCTCTCCCACCAACAGAACTTCTATGATGTCCTTCACTTGGATCAGTATCCCACATGTGTCCTCCCCCGCCTGCCGGTATTCTTGAATCGACGGACATCCGGGCTGGCCTGACTGAGCTCCCGCCCTTTGGTGACTTCCACGACGCCAGCATCTTCTGCCATTCAAAAACATTAATCTTTTCAGTTCAACACTAAACAACACTCATGCTAACTCATGCTCACAACATCAAAAACACCTTTCCCGTTCGGAAATGAATCCCTACAGATCCCTACAAAACGAGTTTCTTAAGCCCGTGTCTCCCATCACCTTCATAATCCGTGCTTCATATTCATGACGCAAAAAAACTTTATAGGCCGACACCAATTGGATGGTGTAATAAGTCCATTTCCTTCCATAAGCTCGGTTTTAAACTCGCCCTTATAGATCGCCTTAAGAAGGCCAACTAAACCTACTTTTCTCTATGGCTTGCCCTGGAAACCATTCTTGTAAATACATGCACCCAGCAATCGGAATTTCTCTACCTGGCTAGTCTCAGTTGAGAACGACGAAACCATGGTGCTATCACTCCTACGGTCAGCCTCCTCCTCCTCGTCGAAGTTGTCGTTCACGCGGCTCATAGACAATGAAGACCCGAATATGCTGTTGGCCTTTTTCTTGGCCGCGGCTTGGGTTTTTCGCAATGTAGCTTCCCATGCTTTAGTCACTCCACAGTATGGATCGTTGTTCATGCTGGGTTATAAACAGAATGTACTAATACTTTTTCTTAGCATTTCCTTGATTCATTTCATCAAACTTTCTAACATATCATCAAGATATATTTCGAAGTAAATAAACATACAAACGGATACAAATCTTATGTATGAGACGAGAATCCAAAGTAACTACTACGTCAAAATAAGTTACTTCTGATCGTCTCATACATAAAACTGTCTCATGTACAAAATCGACTTATTAATAAAAATGTTGTGCATATTATATATACCTGTCATCAATCTCTAATCTTTCTTTGAGGAACTTCAGATGCCCATAAACAAGAAACGATCATATCTCCAACTATTCTCATTGCAACAACCTCAAAATCGCGTTGTCTTGCTCTCGGAACATGTAATTACGCTCTTGATACCTAATCGACCAATCCAAAACCAAGGTCTACAAATATAGTTTCTCTCTTTTTTATGATCTGTATAATATTCTTGTAAAATTTGAAATGTTTTTTCCTAAGGAAATAATTTTAATTATGTTGTACTTTTCGGTTGTATGATGAAATTATTCCCATGCAATATTAACTCGAGAAAAACGGAGGTAAATTAGTAGTAATTAATCGACAAAAAACATAAAAGAAGAGGTGTTAAAACAATTAGCTATAAGTTCTAATACCCGCATGTTTTTGCCATTTTTAGAGTCCTTGTTTTCCCTATAAACTAGAGGATGTCATATTTCCTCTAATAATTCACATACCAAAACATTGTTAAATCAAATCAACAAAGATAAATATTAGTCACCCATTGTTAGACACACATTGTCTTCTAAATTAGGGGGTAACAAGGATCCCATTCTATAGGTTTGTAGTCAATACACATATTGACCCGAAACATTTCTGTAATTTTTATTTGACTCATACTCGCTTTTATATACTCCCTCCCATCCAAACCAAAGGTTACATGGGAGGGAGCACAAGTTTTAAGAAAAAGTTGATAAAGGAAGGGTAGTATTGGAATGGAAGTAAGACCACTTAAATATTTAATGTTAGTTGAGTGAGTGGGGTAATGACATTTTGTGTAAATATATAGGATAGATGAGGAGTATTTGGTCTTATTTGTTACCCAAAAAGGAATTGGTAGTTTGGTTTGGATTGTCCAAATAAGGTAAGTGTAATCTTTGGTCTGGATGGGAGTATATTTTAATTTTTTTTGCGAGGGGCATTTTAGTCCGACGTAAAAACTTAATGAATGAAAGGGAGGGCATAAATGAGGTGACATGCCTAAGATGAAAATGAAGAATTTGTACGGAGTGGGACAGAGGATCCTTACTGAGGGAGGGGAGGTGTTTTTTTTTTAAACCGTTTACATATATAAAATCATAAATTAAAACACGCTTTATCCATGACTTAACTCATTTGAATCAACTAGCATAATTTCTTATAGTTATACTTAAGATAAAGCAAATTTATACGGGTATTTGTACAAATTATTTACTAATTTTACAAGAAAGTTTCCAATTTGTTATTTGCTTGTATAAGTACAATGAATGGATTACAGAGATTGATTTCGTAATGTCTAAAACTCTGAACTCTGAAGTCATTCTCTACAAATTTGATATTTTCTTTTGGAAGTCTTTCATTTTAAAACAAAACAATTAAGTTATTTATTTGATGCATAGAGGAAATAATGAATTCGTCTGACAGTTATAAATTTATGAGTTATAACTGATCTACTTCAACAAAATAAAACAAAAGTTTGTAAACTTCATCATGTATTAATGTCCCTTCAAATTTTCTTCATTTAATCTAGAGCTTGTGGAATCAGACTCAGACACATTGTGAGTCGGGTCAATGAAATCAATTTGGTTTTGTCGAGCCAACATAACTTGCTAGATGGGTTCGACTGAGACACATGTTGGTCGATCAATTGTCGTGTTGAGTTTAACTCGGGGAAATGCCATGTCGATCGCTTATAAAGCTGAACTCAGCTGAAGTTACTCTAAAATCTAAATCATCAATCAGAACATCTGGTCAGAAATCTTCTTGTATTAAATTCAATTTGCACTTGGCTATTCAAACTTATTATCACAATTCATAAATTCACACAACATAATTGTTTCAACTATTCTTGCACTTGTATTTTGAACAATCTTTAGCCTAAAATATCACTCTTACATTATTCAGCCATGATTTTGCCTTCTACTACACACTCAGCAACTCCTATTACACACAAAACAGAAACAAGCAGGAATAGAGCATCCGACAAGTAAACGTATGGTGATACCGCGAATGGTACCTCGGAAATCCTACTAGATGTAAGACCGTAAGAGTAGTTGATCATAAGTTCTTAATAGTAGTGTATTATCTGCTGATTAACAGAATTTAGTGTAATACCGTCTTCACCAAACTTTTGCATCAAGACAAAGTAATACATTCGAAAAAAACAAATTAAATAAACAAAATCATCATCCAGCAAAATAAACCAAGCGCTTATAAGAGCATAAATTTGAAAGTCAATAGTATCATAAGATCTCTCTTATTTTCCGCTCCCACCGGGAAACAAAAGGGAGAGACATAACAAGAAGAAACACACGAGTTTCGGGCAAAAGTACATGCTACCCATCACAAGAATTATTCAAACTAGAGTACATAACGTGAAAATGCAAATGTAGATTAGGGCTTTATTTCATACGAAATAATGTAAACCACATTACTTGTAACTAATATCACCACATTAATCGGCTTCCTCAGTACGATTAAAGAGATCGGTGGTTTTGCAATGCCTTCTGAGATTCCCTTGTTTGGTATTGTCTTCAATGTCTAGTAGACTACGTTAATACTTTTCCAGCATCAAAAGTCAGCCCAACCACAAGCCACGAGCAAACCTTCCACGGACAAGCCCGGCAAATTCAACCAGGCTAGCGCCAACCCTTCAAATTTCCAATGCGAACCCCTACTCAACGACCAACTTCATCCATTCTGTCAGGATATAACGGCACCTGTTACAAAAGTATAAGAGCGCATGAGTATAAGACAGTTATCGTGAAATATACTGCTGTGTAAATAATGTGGAAGAGAGATGTTCAGATCAATGACTTGCATGGAATCAATACCAAAACCAAATTTGATTTCAGATAGGCCATGGGACACGTCAAAGATCAAGTTGAGGATTTATCAGAACTCGTAGTCTTATAGATGTTACCTGAGTTACAGTTTTACTAAATATTATTCAGTCACTTGTGCAATCGGATCTTAGCAATTACGCTTGCAAGTACGAAACTCAAATAGAAAGGGGCCCCCACAAGTGGTGAAGCATGTGATATAATTCAATGCTAAAAGAGAAGCCATTAAAAAAGTTGAGTGAGATATAAAACGAAATCACCTGAAGTACTAAATGATGAGATGTAAGAATCACCAAATATATGATAACCAAGGAGCTATATGGCACTAAATGCATATATGATGGGAGGTATTCAATGACCAAAGAAATGATAATCAATGAAATATATGCATATATGCATAAAGGAATGGTTGCACCGCAGAAAAACCAATAATAAGCCCATTTGGGGTCCACAATGTTCTAAACGTTTTTACTGAAATACCCTTCTTGGTGGAGATCAGGTAGGCGGAGAGAAAAATAGACGACACAAAAAAAAACGAATACCTACATATGTTATGTTGGCAATAGAATACAAATGCTTTGTCCAAATGTTACAGCAGTTATTTTTATTGGTAAAATACACGACTATAGTCTATAGGCTATTAAAATAACATGATCTTTTTGTTTCAAAAGTTTCAAGTTCGTTTAGGGTTTAAATATTTGACTATTGATGATCAATAGTCAATACAATATACAAAAACTAATAAGCTCTTCCTGATGTTCCCGCTCAGGTATGCATCTTCAAACACTATCAGAAACACATACAGAATCTACACATCCAATGCTTTGTAATAACTATAGAAAAAAAAAAGATCCCCACGTGTGCCCTCGCATCCTAGATACATATATCCATCACAAGAGAGGCTGAGCATACATACCTGTTTCGACACAGAAGCCTCCTACAACTCCCAACGTCACTCAAGCTTCAACAAAAAACATAACATCAATCCAGGACTGAAGCACAGTGTAGAAACGGTAGCATCTGTCTCCAGATATTCACCTCAGTATATATCCCTGACAAAGGTAACGAGTTGATAAATTTCTATGACGCATACACACAGACGAATAAAGTTTACAACAATAACATCACCCCCCTCCCCAACCCCATACCTCAATGGGATAAGCAGCCATACCCGACAAACACGTAAGAGGCTGTTTCTAGGATGACTACCAATGAACATCAGAAAATACAAAAAGCAGAGAGTTTACCGAGTCCTTCCCCTATATTCTATCATCTCACAAAGCCAAAGAATAGTACGACTTTGGCCCAATCAGAAATGAAATCAACACCAAAGGTTACAAATTGTAAAATTTCCACGATGCCGTGCACACAACACCAAAGGATCCATTGATATGGTTAGTCAAATAAAATTGCATACCTCCATAAATTCAACGTGACTTCACACCAGAAAACGACCTTCCCACAGAGATTTGCTTTGAAACTGCTTAGGCAGTGACACTGGCTGGCTTACTTTCGGCTGCTGCTGCTGTTCATACAGTTTCAGATGATCAGAAAGCTGATATTCATGCTGAGTGATATGATTCTCAACTGGAACATGAAATGTTGAAGCCTGTTTTCCCGGAAAAGGGAAGCTAATTGCCCCAGGCACTCCATAACTCTTGTCCAAATGGTTGAAAACAGATCCATTAAAGTTGGTGTCAAGGTTGAAACCAGAGTACTTTTTTCCTGAGAAAGGTTTTTGATATCCATCTAGCCAACTATAATCATCTATTATAGGGTTTTCACCCTTCATGCTTGACCAACCAGGAAGATCAGAACATTTAGGAGCAGGCGTGAAACCAGGTGGAGGACCAGTGTGTCTAGTGGGCCTACTGACTGGATTCTTCTTAGAATTAACAGGGGATATTGACTGAGGCTTGAAATTGCATATGGTATCGGTCTGAGAGGACATATTAACAGCAATCTTAGGTAGCATATTTTCAGGCATCGCCATAGGATAACCACTACTAGGATTGACATTGATAGATTGTGAAAAAGGTAGTGAAAGAGCAGCTGATCGTAAGATTGAAGGGTGCTCAGATGGCCTTTGGTTCATCAAATTGCCATCACCCATCAGACTGATATTATTGAATCCATTCGCCAATGAAACCGGCTCGTACGACAGCCAACTGGAAGTAGTATTAGCATTAATAACAGGGGCAGGAGGTCTCATTATGGCATCAAAACCATTTTGACGAACAATTTCATCGGGTGAGGTTGAAACTGATTGAGTATAATCTCCTGAATCTAGAAGAGTTATATTGGAAACCAACCCAAGATCATCGTATGAATTAAACATTGTGTCCGCCTGTTTATCTACAGCTGATGGCTTAAAAACAATGACCTCTTCCTCATCCTCTAGCTCAAACATTGGTAATGCTGGTTTCAAAACATCCACATTTGGTTTCTTGTCAATTGGTGGTTCTTGGCCAATGCAATTGAGCATAAGCATTTCTGGGCCACTGCTTAGGGTGAAATCAGCGCATGATTGCGGCTCGGCACCTATAATAAATTTCTTGATAGTAGGATCAAAGTAGATACCCTGCTCCCCAACCCGGACAACACTGGAGAAAGTCTTGCCAGCAGCTATGATCCGCTGAACACGCGTCTTTTTTTCTCTCACACCGCCATCATTCCCCAGCGAATGATTCCCAGAGAAGTTCAAGATTTGTTGAGCAGGATGAAGAGGCAGAAACCCTCTCAACTCAAAGTCCTCCCACAAAGCAAGTCGATTGCCCATTTCACCTTCTTCATATTCACCCGTGTTGAAAAAACAGGATTCATCTTCACCATCGAACGAGAAACCACTTAATAGGAGCTTGTTGAAAAAGGAAATGCAGGCATTCCAGAAGAACAATCTAGCATTAGCTTGATCTTCTCCTAGTTCACTGAAAGTGGCAACGTCTGGATGGGAAGCTAACCATTCTACAAACACCAAAACACCAGGCAATAGATAACTCGACAAAGAATCAAGCGACTGTGAGCATCTCTCGATAACATGTCCCATGAACTCAAAGACTGCAGTGTATGCATTCTGAAGCAGAACCGAGCGCTGTAAAATTTCAGCATATGATTGATTCTCAGATTCTCTATTGACATTGTGCACAGTAAAAATGAGAATGGCCACCATTCTAACAATGAAAAGTCCACATTCAGTAGCATCTGATCCAAAGTTGTATTGCTCTTCAGTTCCAGAAGAAAGAAGCACCAGAAACTCATTCTTGGTCATAGATAGCACATCTGCAAAGGTTTCCAGGCTGCAAACACAAGGAAGAAAAGGTTAATTCATGTACACGTATTCGAACATAATTGGAGAAACACTACTAAGCAAATACCTTGTGCGTGTGAACAGTATGCCATTCACTCTGACAAATCTTACAGTGAATGCTTTAAAGGTTTCCGGAATACTGACGGCCTTTTCTTTACTTAGAGTGGATTGACTTCTAATATCTTTCGAAAAAGATTTAGCTTCACCTCTTCCTCTCACTTTTGAGTTCATACGAGGGACAGCAACCTTGGCTTTTGAAGTTTTAGAATCCCCTAATAGCTGCAAGTAGTTTTGCCGATTCTGCAATATACAAAAACATTGTCAAGAGTTACGACAATATAATCCACAGTAATGCATAACAATCTATAGAAAACGAAGGGTAACGAAGTATCTGGACAACACACAACATAGTTATGCAACTAGCTCCTCTCACCTTTCCCCACAAACCCAAACAAGAGATGATGCTAATTGATAGCAGAAAATACATTTAAAAAATCAGACTTCCAAGATTTTGCTGGCTTCCTTAGATTTTTGATATTATGTGAGGAGAACTTTAAAAGAGTAATGAACCAAATGAAATGGAGGGTCACGAGTTCAGAAGTTTACCCTCTCAAATGCGATGATCAGATTGTCCCTTGCTGTCGAGAAAGGGCTTCCAACAGCCAAGCTCCGAAAATAACGGTATATTGTTGCAAATTCATCACCATGATATGAAGCAACTATCGCAAGCTGAGAAAAAGAATTAGGTCAACACAAAATGGTTAACAGAGAAAAATACAACACACGACAGCTTTAGACATCAAGGACAAATTTACAGAAAAAAATACAACACACCTGATGATGAGGGTTACCACTGGATGGCCAAAGAGAAGACGCCTGCACATAATAACTAGAAGCCGCAGCAAAATCTTGGGATTTAGACTCCCCATCACCATATACGCCTTTATATCGCGCAAGATCACCAAGGTAGATTAGGCAACGATGACATGATATCAAACCCTTCGTCATATCAGCACTTTTATGTCCACCCTTGGACAGAATAAACTGATTTTCAGGATCATCTGAGACGGAACTCAGTGGTAGACCATATTTTGCTCTAATTTTCAGCATTAGTTCATGATAAAATCCCGTCGCTTCTGAAAGGAAGGTTTTAAACTGGCCACGGATGTTTGATAGTCGATCCGGGCGTGCAGGACCGCCTTTTCCATTTTGTGTCGCAGAAGCTGTGTTTGAAGACACGGCTGCATTAAAGAGAGCTCGTAGCTCTTCTATTCGTCTATAGTGCAGCTGCCACAAAGCAAGTTCTATTTCGTGCTGCTCAGAAAAGGTATGATCTTCAAGGATAATGGCTTCATAATTTTCTCTAATTTGTTGCCAAACAGTAGGATCATAAGGAACTCTGGAGTGTGCTGACTTGTGTCGGGTGTTTTCCAACTCCACATTCTGCAAATCCACAAATCAAAACAAAAAACTCAGGTTACTTCCTGAATTCTAGCCTAAATTCTCTGATCCAAGCGCTGTCATATCACTACTGTCAAGACCCTTGTTAGGAAAGACATAACTCCATAACATCTGTACAAACTACAATTATATACAACGATGTATATGGAAGCAGAGAAGGCCGTAAAGGACAATTTAAATCGGGATATCACCACAAAAACAATCCCAGTATATTTCCTGGGTGCCACTTTCACATCAACTAATCCTTAGTGAAGGACATTGATAAGTTACCAAACAAGTGATGATGAAGTATATGTGAACTATTTAAAGAGAATGTAGAAGGTGAAAGCTTAAAGTCTATAAACACTTATAAATGATAATGTACTCGTATAACCAATATAGAATACTAAAAAAACGATCATTAAAGCGAACTTTTCACATTAGAATAAACAGTGGGAAAAAAAGATGCGTCCTGCAAATGATAAGAGGCAAGCGATGAAACAGAAACGCGAAAAAAAATATTAATGAAAAACCATGCCTTAGTGTAAAGGTGTTGGGCCCGCTCCCTAGATGAAAGCGCTGAAGGTGTTTCCATGTGAACAGCCATTTTCCATCAATTTTAAGGACGAAACCGGCACTACAAATACTATATTGTCAGGGGCATCGCAAAACATCAATCTACAAATGACAAAAGAAACCATTAGATGCCAAAAGCCACAATAAGCAATAACTAATTGTGACACACAATAATAACTCTCGGCAATCAACAAGCAAAATGCTGTTAACAATAGCACGGTCGTGCTGTTAAAAATATGCAATCTCAATGCCGCATGCACTATAACTCTATAAGTCCAATACGAGTTCAAATGGGTACCAGGTACAGTACACCCGGGCTGAGCACAACAAAAAAAAACACGCATGGCGACAATGGAAGTAATTTACACTTCAACCATAGACATACTTGCACACTTTTCTCCAAAACAGGCTTATGGAGAACTCAAGAGCAAATAATAACTAGATATCCAAACACATGATTAACCAACCACCTAGACCTATCAATCTCTTATAATCTTTGTCTAATCAATGTTGGCATGAAAAACAAAAACACTACAAACCGAGAGACAACAGTTAGAATTGTCGCATTATTTGCCCACAATGAACCCCTACAAATCTCCTCAATATAAACAATTATATGGTCTCACCAATCAATACAACCGATTTTATAACCTGACATTCTTTTTCCCCAAATGACTACATCATGGAAACACCTCCCACAATTCGATCATACATCAATACTCCCGTTAAAACCAAACCGTCAATGAACTGATGCTTTTCCTAAAATGATAAGAAAAAAGAACGGCAAATGGTACTGCTTCAATAACTACAGCATAAAAACATCCCCACACAATTCGAACACAAATTTCACCAAGATTAGGTCATCAAGAAAACAAATTTCACCAGTCAATGACCTGATAATTTTTCCAAACCAATGAAAAAGAATGACAAACGATACCGCTTCGATAACTACGACAGAAAAAACAATCCCCGCAATTCGATCATACATTAATACTCCCATTATTAAAACAAAACAAACAAGCTCATCAATAAAACAAATTTCAACGATTATTCAGCGATTACTTCGCAAAAAAAAAAAAAATCTTCCCTTATGATAATGGATTAGGGAAACATGCGATTCTAAGCTCGAATTCCCCAAATAATAAAAAAGATTAACAACAAAAAATCTTGAAAATAAAACAGCAAACTGAGCGAAATAAATAAGCGAAGGAATTATACCTTAAAGGGTAAATTGGTGGATCAAGAGAGATGAAATCGTAAAGAAATTGGGTTACGAAAAGAAGAGAGAGAGAAAGTTAGGGTTTGTTGGAATGATAATTGGGGGAAAGGTGAATTTGATTGATTTTTTTGTTTTTTATTTTGGGAACTTTTGGTCAATATTTTATTTTTTTTCTTGTTTTTTCTTTTGTCGTGATTAAATACTACGGAGTCCTATGAGGATTGAGGAGAGGAGGTCTCCTTTTTCTAGTCGGTTTATGTTTTACTCTGTAATAGCTTGACTAATGAGACGAGACAGCTCGCGAGCAGCTCGAGATCGGCTCGGTCAAAGCTCGGCTCGTGCGGGCTCGGCTCGGGCTCGAACTCGGCTCGAGAGCTTAACGAGTCAAGCCGAGCAAACACTGGCTCGGCTCGAAAAGCTCGCGAGTAGCTCGAACTTGTGTAATTATATAAGATATTTCTCTTATTTTATAAAAATATTTTATCACGGTTATACCGCTGTATTACATATATCAAATGTCTCATTTTTTTGCAAATATTTTTACATATAAACTTTGCGCATTGTTATTGGAAGTATCGTAAGAAGAAAAAAAATCAGAACATCAACAAATATATATGCTCGATTTGAGCTCGAGTTTGGCTCGAGCTCGCGTTAAAGCTCGCAAGCTTTTTAACGAGCACATTTTTTTCAAGCTCGGGTAAGCTCGAGATCGGCTCGAGCTCGAGTTTTAGTTTTCGAGCACAAGCCGAGCAAGGCCAAGCTCGGGCTCGGCTCGGCTCGTTAGCACCCCTATTCGACACGGCTGATTAGCAGAAGTGTCCGTGTTAACTAACGCATTTGCGGTATTTATAAAAGTTTTCATTTCTGCATATATTATTAAATCGGCATTGAATTAGATTTTTATACTTTACCTTTTTTTTTAATACGAGAAAAAAAAATTTTAACTGGATACTAATTAAGAGAAATGACTGAAGTAATGATAAGTGATATTTAATGATAATACTGTTTATTTAACACAAAATTAATGTTTCATTTTATGAATTTTTTTGGATTATGTTAATGAATTTTCTTTTACGATATTTATGAAATCAAATTAAGTTTTTTTTTATATTGAGTAAATATCATTATGTAATTAGTATTGATAGCCCTGATAAAAGTTTCAACAATTTATAACTTACGATTTATACAAATTTTATTTTATTTTAACTAAACGACTATAATTTAGAGTTTAATAAAAAAAAATTATAAATTAATTAACTTATATTCGGTTGAAAAGATGACAATCAATGAAAGAAAGTCTCATACCGCAACACGTGGAGGGAGAGAGTAGGCCATGGCCAACGATTTTCTCGGTCACGGTATGGTGGCTCTGGAGGTGGAGGAATTGTAGAGTTTTTAATCGACATGAGATCATACCGCAACAACAATTTGAGTTCATAAACCAAAGAATTGGGGAGGTATGCAGTGCTAGGAAGAGTTGGGATATTTCTTTTACAGCGGATAATCAAAGATATCGGGAGGTGTTCATTCGGTGGGTTGCTCCGCCTAATGGGTGGATAGCGCTGAACATTGATGGAGCATCGAAAGGAAATCCGGGATTATCTGGGGCAGGAGGAATTTTCCGTGATAGTTCGGGAAGAATGCTTTTGGCTTTTTCTGAAAAATTGGGTCTAGCGTCAGTAACAAGAGCTGAGATGATGGCTCTTCGGAGGGGTTTAATGATTGCGATTGAACGCGGCTACCCAAAGGTAATCATACAAACCGATTCTACAGTAATTGAAAATTTTATGAAGGCCGATCAAAATCATCCCACGGCTCATTCTCACCTCATCAAAATTTGCAAATCGTTTATGGATGACTCGGCACGACAATTTGAAATAAGGCATGTGTACCGCGAGGCTAACTCGTGTGCAGACTGGTTAGCTAACACGGGGGTTCATCAGGCCCCACAGCTAAAAGTGTTGACAGAGACGGAGATGCATAATGACCTGTTTGTGCTACTTCAGCAGGACTTAGGAGGGGTTGCTTGGCCCCGTTTTGTTCCATTTTACGCTTTTTAGTTCTACTTTCAAGTCTGTAGGGTAGATTGTATTGTTTTTTGTTTCGTATCTGGGTTTATCCCTCTCCTTTTCACCAAAAAAAAAAAAAATGAAAGAAAGTCTCATTTGTTTTCTTATTTAAGGATATGATGATATTCATCTTGGAAGGAAATATTTTGAGGGTGCTTATTTCTCTTGTATATAACTAATTTAGGACCCGTGCAAAGATGCACGGGCATATATAGATGATGCCAGTTAAAAAAGTTAAAAACTCTTATAATAAAGCTTTCTTACTCAACCCATTTATTTTAAAGAGCTCAATTTTATCTTACTCAACCCATGTAACTCATTTAACCCGGTAGACATGTTTCACTCAAAATGACATGATTAACCCAAATGACATATTCCTTTTCACATCTAGTCAACTTAATGAAAGTGTGAAATACAACATCTCGTTTAAGTCTATATATGATGTATTTTATTTGGGTTAAATAGGTAAATAGGTTAACCAGTCAACCCATTTAGATTAAATAGGTTATCCGGGTCGGGTTCGTGTCGAAAGACCTCAACCCTAACCCGACCCATTTAACTTTCGTGTCGTCTTCATGTCGACCCAATTACTTAAATAGGTCAAATGTCTCAACCCGAACCCGCTAACTTCGTGTCGGGTTCATGTCGGGTTATCGGACCGGATCACTATTTGCTAGCTCTAATGCTTGGCAACAAATTAAGTCTCTAGAGTATTCTCGTTGGTAAACTATAATTGACAAAAAAAACGTTGTGTAATACGGAGTATGAATCATCTGAACATGAAGACGATGACAGAAAATAAAAAAATAATGGGTAGAACCCAATTTAAAAAACCAAATCATTTCATACGGATTATAAAATAACCCTTGTTACAAAGATCATAGTGCAGTTTCTACAATAGGTGGATTATACATCTGAGGTAATACCACCAGTTGTGTAATTTTTGAGCTTTATGAAAAAGTTTTTGAGTTTTACTTTAAAGATTATGAGTTATACTACAAAGTTTATGAGTTAGTTTATTTAAACATTAAGCTCAAAAAAATATGATATAGCTCAAAAACATTACATATAAACTCAATTAATTTGAGTTTTGATGGCAACAAAATTAAAAGATGGCCTATAAACATTACAAAGCTCAGAAAAAATACACATTAGCTAAAAAACAACTTAAATATGAGGTAGTATATCCGATGTATGTTCCTTTTTGTGCAAATTCCATCTGTTCCATTTCGTGAATGATCTTTCATAATTCTCCATTAAACTCTTGAGAAAATGAATTATACATCGGAGGTACTACCTCAGAGTAGTATGATTATGAGTTTTTGTGCATTTTTTTCGAGCTTTTTTAAAGTTTATAAACTACATTTTACATCTTATATATGGTTTTTTTTAGTTTTATTGTAATTTTTTTGAGCTTAATGTTCAAATTAATAAATTCAAAAACTTTATAGTATAACTCATAATTTTTAATACTATACTCAAAAACTTTATTGTAATGCTCAAAAACTACATTATATGTAGTAGTAAATCAGAGATACAATCCATTTACTGGAAACTCTTATTGTGCATTTAAATTGATTGCAAATGGTTACAACTTCATAAAAATTGAATGATTTGTTCAAGAGTATTAATTTTAGGAGTAGTGATACGTAGAAAACTAACCTTGGAAAACACTCTGTAGGTAATTGTTAATTTATTTGACAGATAAATAATAACATATTTAGACGATTGCGAATAACCTTTCATAAAACACAAATTGGTGTATAATTCGCCATAAGATGAGGAGAGATTTAGAATTATGATGTATAGATAACGACTTGCATAGTTAAATTGGTATTTTCTGCATAACGAGCATATCAATGATTTTATTAATCCATTATTTACTTACTTATTTGCCTAATTTGAGGACTTGTGAAGGTATATTTGTCTAATGTAAAGCAAGATCTTATTGCAATTATTTCTACTAATTTTATGTATAATGCTTAAGACGTAATATTTTGTATAATGCTTAATGAGTGCAATTATATATAGCAATTGTATGATTGACTAATTGAGTCTTGATTATTTAAGGTAAATATAATCTAAACCATTTACGAAGTAATACTTGGTGGTATGGGGAAGTTGAGCGGGAAAATGATTTTCAAGGATGAACCTCCATAGGACACGTGGCATAGTGGTTCTTCTTTTATAGTTTTAACTAGTTTTACCCCGTGCAATTTTTGCACGGGTGTATAATTTAACCTTCTTATAACACATGTTTAGTTAAAATGATTTGCTATTTTTATTAACATTCATTTATTTATTAAAATTTAACATACTAAATAATAACATTCGACAAATAGAATTTACTTGTGACTTTAAAAGTCGCCACATGAAGTTTTTTATGACTAAAATGGGTAAATGGAAGAAAGCTGATAACCTGAGATAAGGATTTTTTTTAATGTCATAGTTTAGAACTGTACAAAATTAACACTTAAAGTATATATGTTATTGTTTGAAATTTAATCAATAAATAATTTTGTTAGAAAAAAAAATCATAAGAATAGGTAGCTCGTCTCATTGAAGACGGACACTATCGTCATAAGCGTAAGACGGATAGTGTCCATGTTAGAATATGTAAGTAGGAGGGCAAGTGAGGGGCTCCATTTACCCTCCACTTGCCCTCACCAGTTGCATATTGTGAGACGGGTATTATCCGTCTTCAGATTGTGACTGATAGTACCCGTCTTCAATGAAAATTTGTGAAAAATAGGGGTGTCATTGGGGATAGCCGTCTGTACCCGCATTCGGCGACTAAAATGCAAATCAACACCCCCATTACATCAACTGCGTTGAGTAAGATTTTGATACCCATTCCCACTGCAAAGGTAGAATTTAGCATATTTACTCGTCCTTACCTTGTGGGTACTTATCTATCCGTCTCGTATAAAAAAATACGTTGTAATAATAATATTACATTTATTTTGACTGTTATATTCTTTCATATAAAACAAAATTCATGAATGAATAAAAAAGAATTTTTAACTTGAATTAAAAAAAAAACACATTCTCATTTAAGACGGGCAATATCTATCTTAAGCGTAAGACAGCTCAAATACAAACCAAATTACCCACTTGCTGCCTAAAAATGCCAAAACTTTTGACTTTATTATCACCATGTGGTGGTATTTGACATGTCTTAAAGCTTAAGACGGATAGTGTCATCCAAAAAAAACTTAGACAAATAACATACAGTAATTACGTATGTGACAATAAGGTGAGAATAGAATCAAAATGTAAGAAAATCAAATAGGTCAACCTAAAATCAACATAGCAGCCCAAGTTAATCAAAGTCTCAAACCATTGACCGCTATCTCTCTCTCATTACTAACCAAACTCCCAAATAAATTACCAATAAATCTCATAATCCCCTTTCTCTTTCTCATCTCCACCACCTCCCATTCTCCCAATCAAAGTTATTTATTTATTGACCTAAATTTAATTCGTTAGTAGCTTAGTCACTTCCATGATCCTTAAACCTAGTTAATACTACCATTTGTGTTTAAGGGGGTGTTTGGTTGGATGGATTGGAATGGATTAAATCCATTCGAATGTTTGGTTGACCCTTTTTGGAATGGATATAGAAACCCAAGAGGTTCTAATTTCACCTCAACCCCTTGGAATCTCACACACCATGGTCTCAACCCATGATTCTAAATCCATTCCTCCCTTATACAAACCCTATAATGAAAAGAAAAACAGAAAAAAAAAATCAACAGTACATTTACTCATCTCCTCGTCTTCATCTTTGTCTTCTCCATTGTCAGGTGATTTATTTGTCATACTCTATTTCTTCTTTTTTTAATAAAAAATGATGACAATGTTTGATTCATCCCATATGCTTTTGTTGAGTATAGACGTGTATATTGCTTGACTATTTTCAATATTTGCTGTAGATGATAATTATAAAATGAAGAATGGTTATAATCCTTCTTCTTCTTTAAATTTGAGGTCGTCGAATTCGACCCGTTTATAATGTTGGGTATTACATACCAACCGATTGAAGTGCACATAATTGCAAAAGACCTGTTAAATGCCAACAAACACACCAATATTGCTATTATAAATATTGTCTGATATCTCTTTGGTTCCATCCAATTGCCAACAAACACACCCGTTTATAATGTTGGGAATTTCTGCCTTACCTATACTATTTGACCCGTTTTTCATTGAAGACGGGTATATCGATATTCAATTAAAATTTGAGATCTCCATATATAAATGTAAGTATAGTTTGAGAAGTGGTGAAAAACAGAAAAGTAGTGGTTGTATATAAATTTTACACAAATTCTCATTTGTGACGGACACTATCCGTCGCAAGCTTAAGACGGATACCATATTATCTCACAAAATACCCATCAAGGGTGAGTGGAGAAGCACATGGGGGTGCTCACCTTGTCCCCTCTACCCATTTCCTCTCACAAAATACTCGTCGCAAGATCCGATCCGTCGCAAGCAAGACCTACTGTAAATTTTATGGTGTGCACAATAATAGTGGTCCCAATAATATTCAACATATGGTTATTACGTTATGAGTTAGACTATTTTCTCAATAAGTCTCTCTTGTGACGGATATATTTTTCATAAGTTTTTTAGCGGATGAAGTATCTCTCACTTGTGTAAATAAAATAATTAAGCCTAGTGAAACACAAATGACATGTCTTTTTCTATTCATGTTGTTTTAATTTACCCGTTACAAGCTTGTGACGGATACTCTGATAGATGAATCATCTCAACCAAAACCTTAAGGTTATGGTTGAGGCCCATATATTATATTTATATTCTATTATGCCCCCTCACTCGAATGCCCATTGGGCTTGAAGAGTGGTTGGTTAGTGCACAGACCCCCATACCATGTGCGGGTTTATCCACTTGGTGAGTTTGTGAGATATTGGGGGCTGCCAGGGTTTGAACACGTGACCTTCGGTCACTCTGGCTCTGATACCATGATAGATGAACCATCTCAACCAAAACCTTAAGGTTATGGTTGAGGCCCATATATTATAGTTATATTCTATTATACTCCTCACAAATGAGAATTTGTGCTAAAACAAACAAAACTTTTGGCCTACATTTGTGATTGACTGTAATATGTTCCTTTATAGTTACTGTAGAAAGGCTACAGCACTAGCCTCATTTCTTTTGCAGCTCCCAATCTCTCTTGTTTGCTTGCTGTTTTTCTACTTGGGTGCATGTCGATCGGTCGAATTAGTTTTAAAAGCATTTTTGTTCTTTTTTAATTACGTAAACATTATTCATTTATGAAATTGTCTTATAGTTGACATGTATGTGGTTTCAACAGAAATGTCTCCTCCACAATTGACCTTTATAAGGAGAAGGAAGAAGAAGCAAATTGAGTTCTTATTGACTATTATGGTTGTTATTAATATAGTCACTATTTTATACTTGGTACTATATATGTTTGGTGTGGCTATTCATAAAATTGAACGTCATCGATATAGTAAAGATGAAAAAAGGCGTCTTAGGCGAACACACTTACATACATTAACTAAGCAGAGTGATATCATTTGTAAGAGTGAGCTCCGTGTGAACCGAAGGACGTTTTACGTGCTTTGTGAGATGGTTAGGGATATTGGAGATTTGAATGGAACTCGAAATATGTCATTAGAGGAAATTGTTGCCATGTTTTTATATACATTGGCACATCATTTTAAAAATAGGACAATAGGAAATCATTTTTTCAGAAGTGGAGAAAGTGTGAGTAGAAACTTTCATCGTTGTCTTCTTGTTGTTCTAAAATTACATACACACTTGCTTAAAAAGCCAAAGCCTATAATGGAAGAATGCGAAGAGGGTAGATGGAAATGTTTTCAGGTATAATAACTTGTTTAGTCGAACTCATATTTTAAAATACCAATCACATTAATATTAAGCCTATTAACTGATAGTTGTTGTTTTGTAGAATTGTTTAGGAGCCTTAGATGGCACATACATTAGTGTTCAAGTGCCAAATGAGGATAGACCGAGATATCGAACAAGGAAGGGTTCTATTGCTATGAATGTTTTAGGTGTATGTAATCCTTTTATGGAGTTTATATATGTACAACCTGGGTGGGAGGGATCCGCTCATGATGGTCGTGTCCTTCGAGATGCGATCAGTAGGCCTCATGGATTAAAGGTTCCTCAAGGTAATAAAATTAAACATAACTCATAATACAAGTAAAAAAAATATTATACTGTATTATAATTTAATATTGAAATAACTGTTTTCTTTTAATAAATTTGAAGGTTCCTATTATTTGATTGATGCGGGATATACGAATTGTGAGGGTTTTTTAGCACCATATAGAGGTCACAGATATCACTTGAAAGAGTGGGGGGGATCGACAACCAGTTAGTGCAGAAGAGTATTTCAACATGAGACATTCTAAAGCCAGAAATGTTATTGAAAGATGTTTTGGGCTATTAAAGGGAGATGTGGTATTCTTAGGTCCCCTTCTTTCTTTTCAGTACGAACTCAAGGTCGTATAGTTCAAGCTTGCTCCTTAATACATAACCTTATTCGGAAATATATGCCAACTGATTATACAATATATGAGGACTCGGATGACGATGATGAAGACTCAGACTCAGATGATGATGATTCAGATGATGAAGTTGATTATATTACTTTGATTAAGACATCTGATGAATGGACTAATTATCGGAACACTTTAGCACAAAATATGTATAACAATTGGAGAGCTAGACGTATTCAAAATGCATAAGGTGTTTTGTATTGGTTTTTTCTTTACTGGTTTTATGGATGGAATGAATGCTCATATGTCTACTATTGCAAATGCTTTATCAACCACTCAACAACATGAGCAGGCTATCATGGTTCGTGAGCAAGAATTGGAAGACCAAAAAAAAAACTTGATAAGTGAGCTACTTGGTGTACAAGGGCTGACCAGGTATGAAGCAGTGCTAGCCGCACAAAAATTGGCATCTAGTCCAAGTGATCTCTCTTTGTTTTACCAAAGTCCAGACGAAGAATGGAAGAGAGAGTTTATTATGAACCTCATTCATCCACACTTGGCTCGAAATGGCAATATTTGATATGAGGTTTAAAGTTATTATATTTTTATGAAATATTTTCTATGGATTTCTTTGGTTTTAGAGTATTTCTATTTTTGTCGTATACTATGAAGTATGAACATTTTCAATGTATTTTTTGTGGAGTATTTTGAATTTTAAATAATATTGTTTGAACTCAAGTTGATTTATTTTGAATTTTAAATAATATTGTTTGAACTCAAGTTGATTGTAATTATAAGTAATATTATAGGTATTATTATCTATAATGAGAAAACAATATAACATGAATCCATTCCAAATGTGAACCAATATGTGACAACCCTCGCGAATGCGGAAATAAAACATACAAGCATGTGATTTAGGTGCTGTTTGGCCAAGTTTATGGAAAATGGTTTTTACTTCTTAAAATGACTTTTCCACAAACTACTTCTTGAAAAAGTTGAGGCTGTTTGGCCTAACCTTTGTAAAAGTAGTTTCATACAAAATTGATATGTTTGGCCTACTTACTTTTATCTAATTTTTTTGCTTTGTTTTTTTTTGTCAATTGTATTACTTTTAAAAATCATCATTTGTCTAAAAACTTATGTTAAAAACACTAGACAACACTAATTTAAGCAAATATACACAATTTTTGACATATCGACCATCATAAAATTAGCGGTAACAAAATAAATTATTAAAAGTGCACATACTTCTCAAATCAAAATTGTGCCAACAAATAAAATAGAAATTGTAACAATTCCGTTATAAATTTTAAGATCATCTCATATTCATAAGAGACGTAGCAATCGAATTACGAAAAGTAGCCATATTTTCATCATCTACAACTTCGCCATTTGCATTTGATTGATAATCTTCATCATCTAGATCATCTGCATCTTCTACATTGGGCATATAATTTGGGTCTGCATCACACTTATCAAACTCTTCGTCTTCAAGCGCATTTTTACGAATAAAATTATGCAAAGCCATAGTTACAACCACTATTTTACATTGTGTCGAAAACTTATAACTGGGCATGTTAAACAATATTCTCCATCTGTTTTTCCAAACGCCAAATGATCTCTCTATAACATTTCTTAGAGACGCATGTGCATAATTAAATATTTCAAAATACCCTGATGGAGGTTGACTTGATCGTTTATAATCAGCAAGATGTATGGTATCGAGCATTTTTTCCCTTAAAAGGTGCCAAATATCCTTTCGTATTTGAGTAACCTGCATCGACGAGTTAATACTTACCTGAAAAAAAAACTTTAGTACCAAAAGATAAAATAAAATGAACAGCATAATGAATGAAAAAAAAAAAATCACCTCACCTTCCGGAGGATATGGGAATATACTTTTCCCCTTTAATTTCGCTAAAGTTTCGGTGAGAATTCGGGAATCATGTGCGGAGCCTTCCCATCCCGCTTCAACGAATGTAAATAACATGTCAAAATCGCAAATTGCCATGACATTTTGAGTAGCATAACCCTTTCTACAAAAATAAGGAATCTCGTCTTCTTTTGGTGTAACTACTACACGAACATGAGTTCCATCCATAGCACCTATGCACCCTCTGAAATGAGGCCAAAACTTGTAATCATCTCGAATCTTTCTAGGAGCTTCTTTGAAATTGTAATCAGCTGGTCTTATGATGTCTCTAGAAAATATCACCAAAGACACTAAGACCTCATTGAACTTTCTACTAATTGTTTCCCCCGAATGTTTGAATCTAGTTTGAAGAGTACGGTTTGATTGATTATGTGCACACACCCAAAGAAATATTGCTAACGCCTCTTCAGCACACATCTCTCTAGTGGGATGTAATCCATAGTTCCTCACTAATAATTCAGCTAATCTTATAAAGACATGTGACTCCATTCTAAATGTCCTATAACTTTCACCTGGTGTGTTTAGCACTTCAATAACAAATTGCCAGCCAGAGCATATTGAAGTCCTCACTTTTTGCTTAAAAATATATTTGACATAATATTGTGTGCACACAATCAATCCTAGGGTAGCAAGCTACATCCGTAGCTTTTCATGAGTTTGTCGTTGTAATACTTCCTTATACATTTCTTCATCTTCATTATCTGTTCCACTCTCATTCATTGAATCATAGTCTATGTATTCTTCTACATCTTCACGTGACTCCATTTCATTTATATTCACATCATCATTTCTAACACCTTCTACAAACTTAAAGAAAAAAACAAAAATGAAACAAGGTTAAGAACAATCTCCCACTATAATGCTTGAGGTAACAAGTGAGAATCAAAATTAGATTAAAATAAGCAATTGAAAATAACAAACAGTGGCTGGCAATCTCTGAAAGTTCTTAACATAAATAAATTGAAGTAAAGCTACGGAATCTGTAACACTGATACCAAACCAATCAAGTCCAAAACGAAATAATGCATTAGCTAAGAGCTAATAAATAAACTACCACAAATGAAACCTAGCGTCGTGACGTGTGATTTTTCTCTCTTTTGAGCTCTTCTTCCAACCAATTAACTCGGATATCATCTTCTTCAAGCGCAATAAAAATTTCTCTATACTCACGTTTGATAAATAAACGTGTACCCAACATGAAAAACTCACTTCTGGCCTCAATTGACGGAATATTTTTCAACACAGCTATGCATTCAGTAATGTTATACCTTGATTGATCATCCGTTTTGGTATTACTAACTGTAGTCTCCATCACATTACAAATTCGGTCTAACTGACTTTGCATCATCAAGGCAGTACTCACTTTTGATTTCTTACCCTTCTGAGACATAGGACCTTTCCTTTCATTTGGAGCCTTCTTTTTTCTTTTCTTTTCATTATGCTGATCCTTTTTCATTGTCAAATCATTGGCAACCTGAATGTTCTCTAAGCTAATAGTTTTCTCAGTACCAACCAAATCACCATCAAACTCTTCATTAATTGCCTCATAAGCTTCATCATCTTCCGTCTCGCTCACAATATATGGGTTAAATAAACCATCACCAGTTGCAAATGTCTTAGAAAATATTACTTCCATCTCAGTTAAATTTTCAACACCGCCATGTCGAAAAATAGCTACTTCTGGATTAACCTTTTCTTTTTCATCCCACCACGCATCAGCATTTACAGTTCCTTTATCATGATCCCATCCTAAACCAGTCTCGGAACCAATTAACTGGTTCCAGGCCTTATATTGGTTTTTCAACGATTCCCATTTGTTCTTTAGTTGCTTGTGGTCATACTTTCTTCTAGTCCTACGATGAAACTTAGTAACTACATTCTCCCATCCTACTTTATTGAAATGTGTATTTGGCCTATTTCCAGCGTGAACCTCTTCAGCACATATTTCACAAAATATCTTTGTCGTTAATGGATCCCAATTTGCCTTTTCTTTTTTAATTACAAAGTTCGAAGGACCGGTAGGTGCTCGATGTTGACCCTTTATCATATTTTGATGATAAATCTAGCAATTAAAATTCATTGTCATGTTCAAGCAATATTTCAGTAAAGATAAACCATGTACAATTTAAGAAAATGATCATTTTTAATCTAATCTATATAAATCAATTACCTCATCATTCAAAAGAGAAGTTAATGGCCCATTCAAGTTTTGGGAAGCAGAAAACTCACAAACACCATGAATAATAGGTTGTTTCACCTAATTTATACATTATATAACAAATATCAAGTTACTCTTGTGACAATCTCACTTTAAAAAATTAGAGATAATAGTGATAAGAGTACTTACCTTCTCTGATGACACTCTAGTCGGAATTTGCATATTGGTATCATTGTTAGTTTCTCTGGAATACGAAGTTGCCCTAAATCGTGGATGCATCTTGGTGATAGCTTTTCAGTATGAAACAAAAAAATAACAAAACGTTTTAGTGTATTGATGATGAACAATGAACAATTGAGCCTATCACATATCTTTGCTTATCCTATTAAGTTGACGCATCAACCAAAGGTCATGATATTCATATCCACCATAATCTCCGCATTAAGAAAGAATGGAGATATCAAATTACAGCAACTCTTATTTAAGACGGGTCAAACCCCCCGACAAAGAGCAAGTGGGGGCTCCATTTGCCCTCCACTTGCCCCCTACTTACTCTTTGTGAGGGGGATTAACTCGTCTTAAATTTAAGACGGGTCACCCCATTTTAAACGAGAATTTGTGATCAAATCAACACTTACTATGTTAAAAGACGATGGAGGCTCACTTGAAAATACAATCAACCAATCAAACATACATATAAACCATTGAACCTTATAATGATGGGTACTTTAACTACAAAATAAGTCACCCAAATATCTTCAACTTACGGGATACAAGTGAATCACTACCGGTTATTACTTCTATAGTTTAACGTTAATCTTTTTACATATAAAAGGACTCCGTCTCACACCGTAAGACGGTCATATACCACGAGATATTACTTTTGTAAGTTAAACATTTATCTTTTTTACATATAAAAGGATCACCCGACACTATAAGACGGTTTTATGCAATAATTATTAAATTAATAATTATTTTTTCCATCTCAAATCACAAGACTAAAACGAATTGCAATTACTTATTTTTCTATATATATATTCAGTATCGACTATTAAAAAAATATTGTAGGATCAAAATCATAAACAATATAGATAGCAACAATCAATTTTGTATGCCTCAATAACTTAAGATTTATAGTAGTTAAATAGCAAAAGAAATAAGCATTAATGGAGTCAAAGAAGATTATGATGATTATACTGTACAAAACATAACAAATGCAAAAAAATCAAAGAAAGTGTTTAGTTGATTACCTCGTTATATGTTCAAAAAAGAAGCAGAGAAGATAGACGAGATAATAAAAAATCTGAAATTTTTAGGGACTACATAGATATTAGAGGTTCTAATTGTTGGGGTTTGTTAATGGCTAAAATGGCGCTAAATGGGTAATAGTGTTGCCGCTTAATGAGTTTTGTGAGAAGTGGAAGTAGAAGCAGTAATTTAGTGCTTCTCCTTTTAGTGGCTTATTTGTAGGTTTTGACTTTTCAAAAGTTATTTTATTTCTACCTAAAATATAGTGTTTGGCCAAATTTCTATTTATTTAGTTACAAAAGCACTTGAAACACTTGGCCAAACATCACCTTAATTAGCGGAAATACGGTGTTTTTAAAACTTTTTACATGCAAGTAGAAAATACGAGGAGTGTCAAATATTACAAACTAAAGTATGAAATACAACAAGAGACGTAGTCTCTCAAAATGTTAACCAACAACAAAGTTATTAGCAACTAGCTAATGAACGTCTAGAGGTGTTTCATCCAGGGACAACGCCCACTAGCTCACACCCGAACCCAAAATACCAAGCAAAAAGTCATCCATGCAAGCAACCTGTTCATCCATGAAAAACATGAACGCCACAATCAGTGGGGAGTAACTCCGGGTTCTCCCAGCCATATCACATTAAACGTACATAAAAGAAAATACAAAAGTAGAAGCATGCATATATAGATATACATGTGAAATAAGATAAGTATAGATAGGCAATTCAATATATAATGATAAGAGCATATGGAATACAAATCCGAATCCATTATATTACACAAAGACTAGGAGAAGACACTCTTAGGCAACCGAATACGCTCACTAGGGCTTGCATCTCACCGTTAGCGGTATAAGTTTGATAAGATTGAGACTCGACAAACAAAACATGCCAAGTCATGCGAAGATCATAAGTAATCAATCATATAATCATCCATTCAAACGTACCAATACATTGACGACATCTCTCACGGTAAATGAAACACACTAGCACCGTGTACATGACAAGTATGATTAAAAGGCATCCACGGGATAAACATTTCCCTGAATGCATACACGATTCAATTCATTTCGTATATGTAGACTAATTTTCTCCTGGTAGAACGACGATATAAATACCCGGTCCTAGTCTAAATCTGGCATGAATCCCGAAATCACATTTTCCGGTTCGACATGCGATAAACATTTCGCATCCAAGACTCGGTCAATCATAGACGCCGAGTACTCCAAATTCGGTCGACATTCACGAAAGAGGCGGAAAGGAGCACAAGCCTCATAACAAGCGGTACGCTACATGCAAATAACACCACCTCGCAAGTACACAATATTTGACGGCCGGGTCGATCAACGCATAGCGTTCGCCTCCCAACAACGTCGTCGTATGTCCACTAACACATGCAATTAAGCAGTATGGATACATCCCCGTTCCGGCATTCCAGCCTTACGAACGTGGAGGTAGCCAAGGGAATGAGAGTACCAAGCACATAGAAAATTAGTGCTCAAACCGTAACATTTGTAAAAACCGACTCAAAGTGGAACATACCAAAAACCGTCACAAAACATGCGATACAAGCGAATGAAATATCATATATTCGAAACATTAATATTTAAAGTCATTCCGTAAATTTATACGATAAATGAACCATCGGAAATATTATAAATGAAATCGTAAACAAGAATTACAAGAACCTCCTGCAGGGTGCCAGCCGGTCAGGTGGACCGGCTGCCGGGCACCCGGCTGGTACCAATCATCATACGAAAAACTAACTTGAAAGAGCAGCATGTCCCAGCCGGTCAGGTAGACCGGCTGCCGGCTACCCGGCTGGGACCAATGCATATGAGGAAAAACAAAGGAAAAGGCAGCAGTGTCTCAGCCGGTCGGCTGACCGGCTGCCGGTCGGCCGGCTGAGACCTAACTCATGCATAAACTTTACGTAACAACAATAATATACAGCCACTGCCCCAGCCGGTTAGCTGACCGGCTGCCGGTCGGCTGGCTGGGGTCAACATCACACGAAATTCACCCTTTCACCAAGGATCAACATTTAACAACAATCATCTATCATCATAATTCTTCATTTCTCATATGAATTCTCAACAAACAACAAGTATCATCATCAACACAATTTCTAAGCTTACCAATCATATTCTAAATACGATTCCTAACATAGAAAACACGTAAATGATATTGAGTAACCCTTCACCGTTACCTTTTTGCGTCTTTACTCCGCGTCAATGTCCTTTTCAATCAAGAAGTAGTCTTTGTCGGGATCTTGAAGGTCACCACCTACAAATAGTTAATAAAAGATGAATATAATTCACCTTGAGAAAGACGGATAATTTGAAAAGCGAGAAAGACTGTAATTTTATTACCAATACGGATAGAGGACGATGAGAGGGGAAGAATGAGACGAACTTACGCGAATTTGAGCGAGAAATGAGAGAGTTATGACGATTCTAAGGCGGATCAAAAATGAAAGTTAGGTTTTTGGGGTTTTCTTAGTGAGAAAGAAAGAAATGTTGAGTTGTGAGAAAGAATTAGGTTTTAAGGGAGTATATGAAGAGTGAGTGGAAAAAGTCAAGGAAAAGTCAATGACGTCTTAAGACGTGATTCACTTGAAATCTCGAGTAAAATCCAAATACGAACTCGGAAATTCTAAACTCGACACGAGAAATTTAATTATAAATTAAAACTAAATTTCGCTGAAAAGTATCCGTAAAAATTATTTTTATTATAAAAATATGATACATTTGCGGGCGTTACACAAACAACATGAATGAGATTTACAATCCATTACAAGATCAAACCAAACACCCCTTAAAAGGTATGGGGTTCTAACTTCATACCTCCTTGGAGTTGGAATCCATTCAAATCCATTCCTAATATTTGAACCAAACGGCCCCTAAGTTTATTCATTTCTTAATCGCAGTGATAAACGTAGTCTACTAAATTAGTTTAACAATATTATTTCACGAAATGATTTCACTTTGGGTTAAGGTATGTCTTATCTACTTTATTATTAAGTAGGAGTACAATTAATAGATTTGATAGGAATTAACAGATTTCTATTTTTTGTAAATATTTATTTTGGTATTTCAATTAAATTTTTTTATTGATAATTTTATGTTGCTTTATGTGAATGTCCTTTATTTTTTAGATTAATATTTATTTTGAGTTATATAAATTTTCGAACTTACAATATTTAACTTTGTTACATACATTTTTTATAGAAGTTATTGATTATCATTTAAGCGTTGTTATCATTTTTTGTGCAAATATAACTAAACACTCTGTATATTTTTATCAAGTTTTTTTAAAGCATATAAGTTAGATAACTTCTGGAAAAAAAAAAAATCTTTGATATAACCACAATTCTCGCATCTAGTTTGTTAACTAATAATTTTTTTAATAGTCGTTGGTGCAAAATCGTTTTTATGGTGGGAATTCAAAAAAAAAGAAAAAAAGAAGATGAAGAGGTTGAGTTTGATGACGTGGACGCATGATGATGAAGTATTTGTTTGTGTTTTAATAAAAGTAAGATATAGATAAATGAGAAAAAAATATTAGCCAAATATTACTTTACTTCTTTTTTTTAATATTAACCTTTCAAACATGTTATTAGTTGTATACTTGTATATAAGATGAATAGATAGAAAAGAGTGCAGTTGACACTATTTAACTCTTATAAGTTATAATCCATTGATTATTTAATCAAACAATTAGAGTTTCATGATCAAAACATTAACTTTAAAAAAATACTTGCTAATTTGTTTTATATTTCTCTATTTTTAAAAAATTTCTTCATATTTTTTAGATTTTGTTACTATTATTACTCTCATTATCAACAAAATTTATTTTCTTTTCGTATATAGTTTGATTTATATAGGTGTCATGTTTCAAATTATATTTTTTTAAAAGGAACTTAGGCTGTGACAACCCATTTCATGAATAAAATGTGACCAATTAACCAACCAACAAAACTACTTGTTACAAATAACATCTTGTTGTTGCATTTTTTTGTAAAAAGAAATTATAAAATTATTGTTACTCTTTTAAGTTTATCACATTGTATAACTCAAATTCTTTTATGATTTCTTATTAAATGGAGAAGTTTATATGAGCCATAAATACATTTGTTTCCTTAATTAAGTATAGGTGAATTTTGGAGGGAAAATTGTAGATAAACTGATTCTTTTTGTTATAGGGGGATTAGTGATCCCGCAAAATGCGATATATACAGATTTTTATTTATTTTTTAGTGTATTGCTTATAAATTAAATTGACACCTCGTTAATTTTCAATTGAACCTCCATGTACTATATTTGTTTAGAGAAAAAAAATCGATAACCAAAATTAATAAGGAAAATTGAGTAATGTCGGGAACAATAAGCTAGTGATGACAACAATTTATAATTTTGTTTTATACCGATTAATATGCATCTCATCATTCTTCAATAATTCAATAATAACATCAAAAGTAAGACTTATCAACTTGTAACTTATGTGTTTATAACAATTTAATTTTATTTTAATAAAAACATTAGTTTCGAGTTTTTATGAAGAGATTGTATGGTCATGAAAAGAAAAAGTAATTGCTCTTACTTTCAACGACAAGTTTTGCTTTTTCATGGGCTTTTTGTCACAATTTTTCCATACTTTGCCCTTTTTCTTAATTACCAAAAATAAAACTTCTCTTTTATCTTCATCTCAAATGAATCAAATTCTCCACAAATTACTTAGATTGTGGATCTTAATTCTTGTTAAATTCATAACTCATAACAACTTTATTGATTATGAACCTAATTTTTTTCACCAAATTAAGTAGGTAGAGTTTAATTAGGGTTGATTAAATTAGGGAATATGAAAATTAGGGTTCATGGGCAAGAGTTGGCTAGGGTACAAGAGGAGGCGGGTCTGATGGTGGTCGAGGAAGGTGGCGGTGGGGGAAAGAGCGGAGGTCGGTTGAGGGCGGTAGGGAAGGCTGGTGGTCGGCGACGAATGCGCAATAGAGGGAATCTGTTCCTGTCGGAGGTCCGATTGGACTTTTAACCAAAACTAAGGACGAAATCGCTGAAACAAAAACTAAAGCCGCCGGAAAAAACACCAGAAAATCGACACCTTCGCTAGCATTTATTGCGCCGTCAAGGACGGTGGTGGAGGCAGCGGCGGTGGCGGAGCAGGAAGTGAGGGAAGGGGTGGCGATGCCGTATGCGAAGAAGTTGGCGAAGCAGCCATTGTTGTTCAGCACAAGTGGGAGCCATTGGGGTGGTTGAGTTGAGGATGGTTGGCGTAGAGGAGTGGTTGTGTACGACGGCAGGCGCTGTGGTTGAGAGATGAAATTTAATTGAGGGGAAAATAGGAAAATGTGTTGAAATGGGAAGGGTAAAATGGTCATTTATGTCCATGATTGAGTAAATCATGTCCATGAATGAGCAACACCCAAAGAAAAAGGTTTAATTAAAGGTAATCTAATATCAATTGTTACCTAATTTAGAGGAATGTGTTTTGAAGTGAAAACATTTCAACTTTATTATCATCTTAGCATATATATAAGATCTTAAGGATGCATGTATGGTCTCATGTTTCTTAATTTATTTTCCTAAAATGAAAAATGAATTTGTGTATTATGGTGCTTGGTTGGTTCTCTTGAGATGAATTGGAATGTTTGATCAAATGAATTTTAATTGGAGTTAGATATTTATTGAATTTCAACACCATTCTAAACCTTTTTGCAACCGTCATTACTTTTTTTGCAGTTTTTACCATGTTTATTTGATTTTTAATAATTGGAGTTAGATATCTATTGGATTTCAACACCATTCTAAAAAATTGGAGTTTTTACCATGAGCATGACCATGTCTTAACTCAACCGTCACGCCCTTTTTGCAACTTTAAGTCAATTTGTGTCTACTTACGCGTAATTTTTAGGAACCACATTTGGCGACTTGACGGAACAATATTCAAGGCGAGAGCGGCAATAAAGGACAAAAGATTGAACTAGTTTCAGCATTTTTGGGACTTTAACCATGGAAAAAAATTACCCGCTTGGGCGAAATTTTACTCGACCAGGTGAAATTTCACCCGTCGGCTTTCTCAGACATTTGATTGGTTGGCGGAAGGTGTAGACACGAGGTTTCTACAACTACAGATTTTATTTTAGAAAAATATTATTTGAATATAATATTTTAACGAGTTATTTAATAGTAATAATTTTTTCTATGCGCTTTATTCTCATTTTAGTCCATCCTATACTTTAAGAGTTTAAGTCATATTAATATGAACTATGCAATCATTATTCTCACAATAAAATAGGTAACCGACTAATTTGTCAAGTCATACCTAAAAAATAATCAATATATATATATATAGAGTCAAGTTATAATGAGTCCACCTTCAAAATTGAGTCCATGAGTCCTCATCTTGCCCTTTGGATGAAAGAGATGGAGGGACAAGATTAGAACAAGATGGAAGTCTAAGATTAAAAGAAAAATGAATGGACAAGATTAGAACAAAATGAAGGGACAAGATTAGAACCAAATGAATGGGTTTTAATGACTTTCACCTACATTACGAGTACATAATGATGTAACTTTAGTCATTAAAAATGTAACTTCAACCATTATTTGTGTAACTTCAAAATAAAATGTGATTTCGAGTATATAAATTTGAATTTATGTAACTTTAAGATAAATTTATGTGATTTTTACATTTTTATGAGGGTAACTTTAGTCATTAAAAGTGTAACTTCAACCATTATTTGTGTAACTTCAAAATAAAATTTGATTTCGAGTATATAAATTTGAATTTATGTAACTTAAGATAAATTTATGTGATTTTTACCTTTTTATGAGGGTAACTTTAGTCATTAAAAGTGTAACTTCAACCATTATTTGTGTAACTTCAAAATAAAATGTGATTTCGAGTATAGAAATTTGAATTTATGTAACTTTAAGATAAGTTTATGTGATTTTTGCCTTTTTATGAGGTTAACTTTAGTCATTAAGAGTGTAACTTCAACCATTATTTTTGTAACTTTAAACTTTATTAGTGAAACTTCATTTATTAACTGTGTAACTTTAGTCAATTATAGTGTAACTCATGTTTAGGTAACTTTAGTCTTTTCGAGTGTAATTTCAGTCCATACTAATGTAACTATAGTAATTAATTAAGTAACTTCAGTCCTTAATAAGATAACTTTAGTCCAGTACTCCAGTGCAACTTTAGTCCATAATTGTGACACTTTAGTACATAATAGTGAAACTTTAGTTCATAACAGTGAAACTTTAGTACATACTAGTGAAACTTTAGTACATACTAGTGAAACTTTAGTACATACTAGTGAAACTTTAGTAAATACTAGTGAAAAAATTTAGTAAATACTAGTGAAACTTTAGTAAATACTAGTGAAACTTTAATACATAATAGTGAAACTTTAGTCCATAATAGTGAAACTTTAGTACATAGTAGTGAAACTTTAGTACGAAACTTTAGTAAATAATAGTGAAACTTTAGTAAATACTAGTGAAACTTTAGTAAATAATAGTGAAACTTTAGTAAATAATAGTGAAACTTTAGTAAATAATAGTGAAACTTTAGTATGTACTAGTGTAACTTAGTGTAACTTTAGTTTAGATCTAAAAAAAATCAACCAAAAAAATCATATAACTTTAGTTTAGATCTAAAAAAAATCAACCAAACAAAAAAAAAATCAACGACAAAAAAACAGAACAAAAAAAAAAAACGAGATTTATAATAAAAAAAATAGAAAATCAAAAGAAATTCAAAAAATAAAAAAACATAACAAATCTGAAAAAAAAAACGAGATTTGAAATTGTGGTAGTTTTTAACCTTTTTTCAGATCTAAAACGAGATTAAAAAATAAAAAACGAGACCTAAACATTTATAGTGTAACTTTAATCGTTTATTCTGCAACTTTAATTGAAAAAACAAGATCTAAACATAAGAAATTTAAATTTATGTAACTAAAAAAAATTAGATCTAAACATACACTATAAAAAATTAGAAGATAAAAGACCACCTAATAAAAGAAAGGTAGAATAATAAAAAAAAAACATAAGAAACTTTAAAAACAAAAAAAAAGAGTACAAAAAAATATTTTGAAAACTGAAAAATAAAAATAAAAATAGAACTAGAATGAAGGAGAAGGTAGGAGGGAGACGGGGAGGAGGTAGGAGGGAGGCGGGGAGGAGGAAAGCGGTGGAGGAAGGAGGCGGACAGGAGGGAGGCGGAGGAGAAGTGAGGCGGCGCGGACGGAGGGGGTGGCTGGCACGGCAGAGGCGCAGGGGAGCCGGGGAAGGGGCTGATGGTGCTCGGTGGTGGGGAGGGAAGCGGCGACAATGGGTGGATGGGGGCTGGTGGTGGGGCTCGGTGGGGGCGTGGGACTGGTGGTGCTCGGTGGTGAAAGAGGACAGTGGAGGAGAAGGATGAAGGTGGAGAGGAGGACGGTGCGGTGGTGAAGGTGGCGGTGTAGGGAGGAGGAGGTGGCGGTGGTTTGAAGGTGGCGGGTGGGCCGTGGGGTAGTATTTTTTTAGGGTTTTTTTGGGTTTTTTTTTAGAGGATATAGAGAGAGAAGGGAGGTAGAAAGAGAATGAGAGGATGTGAAAATGAAGAAAAAGAGTGGAAAATGGGTATAAATACTAGGGTTTGAAGGAGATGATTGTGTGTGTCTCACAATCCTAACCTTTCATTATGTTCTAATCATAGCCCTTCATCCTCCTAATCCAAGGGCTTGGATGAGGACTCAAGGACTCAAAGGGAAGGGGATGACTCATTTGAACCCACCTCTATATATATATTTATATATATATATAAAAGAGGCTTTTTTCGAGGCACGTGAGTGATTCCCCTTTATAGGAACTCTTAAAATAAAAAATAAATTCATACATATACTTTCCAAGTTATGGTTGAACTCTTAGATTTTTATTATATTTTTTAAATTAATTATTTTCCTTATAATATTTTCAACTTTTTAACATTATATTCATACATATACTTTCCAAGTTATGGTTGAACTCTTAGATTTTGATTATATTTTTTAAATTAATTATTTTCCTAATAATATTATCAACTTTTCAACTTTTTAGAAACTCTTTAAATAAAAATTAAATTCATAACTATTATTTGTCCCACATTGGAAAATAATGTAGATGTGCTAAAACTATTACATATAAATAGTAAAATTGTCCCACATTGGAAAAATAATAAAGTGGGTAATCCTATGAATATAAATAGGATTCATCCTTAAACTTTATGTATCAACCCAAAATTATTAAATCTCTTAAATATTGTCTTAGAGATCTCTTAAAAGTTTGTAGATGTGATGAATATACTATGTATAAATAGTAAAATTGTCCCACATCATAGAATTAACATAAGATGGGTGATCCTAGGATTAAATATATGAATCATTCTTGGACCTTATATAACAAACTAAAATCTTTTAAGTCTCTTAAGTATTGTCTTAGAGATCTCTTAAAAGTTTGTATATTATTATCTTCACAATTGTTAAATTTAAATCATTAAAAATTAATTTTAAAAGGTATTATATATTAAAAAAATTTAAGTATTGTAAAAAAAAATTATGAAGATAATATAATTAGATTCATGGTGAAAAAAAACCCTGCAAAGTATAGAAACTCATATTATTTGGACATATTTGGTGTAATTTTAAGTATATTATATGTCCTACATTGAAAAATAATGTAGATGTGGTGAATATATTACCTATAAATAGTAGAATTGTCCCACATCAGAAAATTAAATATTAGAATTGTCCCACATCAGAAAATTATCGATCATAAGGTGGGTGATCTTATGATTACAAATAGGAATCATACTTGGAACTAAAGTTTCAACCCAAAATATTTTGAGCCTCTTACATATTGTCTTACAAAACTCTAAAAATTTGTATTATAATTTTCACTATAGTGAAATTTACATCATTAAAAATTAATTTAGAAAATATCATAAATAATAATTTTGATGGTAAACTATTTAATGTGTTATTTGTTCCACATTGAAAAAAACAATGTAGGTATCATGACTCATGAATATATACTACGTATAAATATCAAAATTCGTCCCACATTAATAAATTATCATAAAGTGGAGTGATCATAAATATGATCATCGCACGAGCTTTTAATTATTTTTTTTTATATTGTTATGTTAATAAATGACTTTAAAAATTTAATAAATGACATTTAAAATATTTTTTTATTATTCTAATATTAATATAACAGTTTAGTAACGGTTAAGAAATAAATATTATATGAAAAAAGATGGTGTACTACTTAGTTTGTTATTAGTCCTACATTGAAGAATAATGTATGTGTGATGAATATATTACTTATAAATTGAAAATTGTCCCATATTGAAAAATTATTATAACATAGGGTGATCATATGATTATAAATATGAGTCATCCTTGAACTTAGGTATAAACCTACAATTTTTTAAGTCTCTTAATCATTATTTTGGATAGCTCCAAATGGAATTATAATAGTCACAATAGTTAAATTTACATTATTAAAAATAAATTTAGAAAATTATCATAAATAATAATTTTGATGATAAACTACTTAATGTGTTATTAGTCTCAAATTGAAAAATAATGTATATGTCGAAAATATATATACTAATAAGTATGATTATAAATAGGAGTCATTTAGTCTCTTAAGTATTGGTTTAATGAACCTTTAAAATTTTGTATTATTAATTCCACAATAGTGAAATTACATCATCAAACTTAATTTAGAAAATTTAGGAAAGTATCCAATATAAGTAATAATTTTTATGGTGTACTACATAATAAGTTATTTGTCCCACATTGAAATATAATACAAGTGTGGTAAATATATTACGTATAAATAGTATATTGTCCAACATCATAAAACTATCATAAGCTAGGGTGATCCTATAATTATAATTAAGATTCATCCTTAGAACTTAGATATCAACCCATAATCTTTTGAGTCTCTTAAATACTATCTTAGAGAGCTCTTACAAATTTGCATTCACATTAGTGAAACTTACATCATCAAAAATTAATTTAGGAAAATATCATTGAAAAATAAAGTGAAAATAATTTTATTTATCTCAATATACATTTCCTATTATTATATTCAAGTGGTGTTTATAATTTGTATATAAAATTTCGTACATTCAATTCACAAAGAATATTGTGAAAATGAGTCATCTTTCAACTTATATATTCACCCAAAATCTTTTGAATCTCTCAAGTATTGTCTTTCAGAGATCTTAAAAGTTTGTATTATTATTTCTACCTTAATGAAATTTAGGTCATCAAAATTAATTTAGAAAGTATCGTATACAATAATTTTAATGGTAACTACCAAATATGTTATTTGTCTCACATTAAAAAGTAATCAAGTGTGAAGAATATACTATGTATAAATAGAAGAAGTGTCCCACATCGGAGAAATATCATAAGTTGCGATGATCACGCGATTATAAATAAGAGTCGTCCTTGATACTTAGAGATGAACCCAAAGTCATGTAAGTCTCTCAAATACTCATTTTGTTCCGGTCATTTGTTTGCCTTTTTTTAGGAGTATTTTAGTCAAAGGCAAACAAATGATTAAGACGATAAGAGAATTGTTTTAGAGAGCTCTTAAAATTTTGTATTAATTATGAAAATAATATAATTATATTCGTGGTAAAAAAAATGTTATCATTACAGTATAGAATATCATATTATTTGCATATACTTTGTGTAATTCTTAGTATGTTATATATCTCACATTGAAAAATAATGTATGTGTGGTGAATATACTAATAACTATAAATAGTAGAATTGCCCTATATCGAACAATTAGCATAAGGTGCGGTGATCAACCCAAAATCTTTTGAGTTTCTTAAACATTGTTTTAGAGAGCTTAATTTTTAGGTACTTTGAATCATTTCGAGTCATAATATAGATCAAATATAACTTGAGTCCCGACAAGGTTGCTAACATATGTTTAAGACAATATATATATAAAAGAGGCTCTTTTTTAGGCACATGAGTGGTTCCCCCTTTATAGGAACTATTAAAATAAAAAATAAATTCATACACATACTTTCTAAGTTATGATTGAACTCTTACATTTTTATTATATTTTTTAAATTAATTATTTTCCTAATAATATTATCAACTTTTCAACATTATATTCATACATATACTTTCCAAGTTATGGTTGAACTCTTAAATTTTGATTATATTTTTTAAATTAATTATTTTCCCAATAATATCATCAACTTTTCCATTTTGTAGAAACTCTTTAAATAAAAATTAAATTCATAACTATTACTTGTCCCACATTGGAAAATAATGTAGATATGCTAAAAATATTACATATAAATAGTATAATTGTTTCACATTGGAAAAATAATAAAGTGGGTAATCCTGTGATTATAAATAGGAGTCATTCGTAAACTTTATGTATCAACCCAAAATTTTTGAATCTCTTAAATATTGTCTTAGAGATCTCTTAAAAGTTTGCAGATGTGATGAATATACTATGTATAAATAGTAAAATTGTCCCACATCATAAAATTAACATAAGGTAAGTGATCCTATGATTAAATATATGAATCATTCTTGGACCTTATATAACAAACTAAAATCTTTTAAGTCTCTTAAGTATTGTCTTAGAGATCTCTTAAAATTTTGTCTATTATTTATCTTCACAACTGTTAAATTTACATCATTAAAAATTAATTTTAAAAGGTATTATTAAAAAATTTTAAGTATTGTAAAAAAAATTATGAAGATAATATAATTAAATTTGTGGTGAAAAAAACCCTGCAAAGTATAGAAACTCATATTATTTGGACATATTTGGTGTAATTTTTAGTATATTATATGTCCTACATTGAAAAATAATGTAGATGTGGTGAATATATTACCTATAAATAGTAGAATTGTCTCACATTAGAAAATTATCGACCATAAGGTGGGTGATCTTATGATTACAAATAGGAATCATATTTGGAACTAAAGTTTCAACCTAAAATATTTTGAGCCTTTTACATATTGTCTTACAAAACTCTTAAAATTTGTATTATAATTTTCACTATAGTGAAATTTACATCATTAAAAATTAATTTAGAAAAGTATCATAAATAATAATTTTGATAGTAAACTATTTAACGTGTTATTTGTTCCACATATTGAAAAAAACAATGTAGGTATCGTGACTCGTGAATATATACTACGTATAAATATCAAAATTTGTCCTACATTAAAAAATTATCATAAAGTGGAGTGATCATAAATATGATCATCGCACGAGCTTTTAAACTATTTATTTATATTGTTATGTTAATAAATGACTTTAAAAATTTAATAAATGACATTAAAATATTTTTTTATTATTCTAATATTAATATAACAGTTTAGTAACAGTTAAGGAATAAATATTATATGAAAAAAGATGGTGTGCTACTTAGTTTGTTATTAGTCCCACATTGAAGAATAATGTATGTGTGCTGAGTATATTACTTATAAATTGTAGATTGTCCCACATTGAAAATTATTATAACATAGGGTGATCCCATGATTATAAATATGAGTCATCCTTGAACTTAGGTATAAACCTACAATTGTTTAAGTCTCATAATCATTTTTTTGGATAGCTCTTATCAGAATGGAATTATAATAGTCACAATAGTTAGTTAAATTTACATTATTAAAAATTAATTTAGAAAATTATCATAAATAACTTTGATGATAAACTACTTAATGTGTTATTAGTCTCACATTGAAAAATAATGTATTTGTGAAAAATATATATACTAAGTATGATTTAGTCTCTTAAGTATTGGTTTAATGAACCTCTAAAATTTTGTATTATTAATTCCACAATAATAAAATTTACATCATCAAACTTAATTTAGAATATTTAGGAAAGTATCCTATATAAGTAATAATTTTTATGGTGTACTACTTAATAAGTTATTTGTCCACATTGAAATATAATACAAGTGTCGTAAATATATTATGTATAAATAGTATATTGTCCCACATCAGAAAATTATCATAAGCTAGGGTGATCCTATAATTATAAATAAGATTCATCCTTGGAACTTAGATATCAACCCATAATCTTTTGAGTCTCTTAAATACTATCTTAGAGAGCTCTTAAAAATTTGTATCCACATTAGTGAAACTTACATCATCAAAAATTAATTTAGGAAAATATCATTAAAAAATAAAGTGAAAAATATTTTATTTATCTCAATATACATTTCCTATATTATATTCAAGTGGTGTTTATAATTTGTATATAAAAATTTGTACATTCAATTCACAAAAAATATTGTGAAAATGAGTCATCTTTCAACTTAAATATTCACCCAAAATCTTTTGAATCTCTCAAGTATTGTCTTTCAGAGATCTTAAAAGTTTGTATTATTATTTTTACCTTAATGAAATTTACATCATCAAAATTAATTTAGAAAGTATCGTATATAATAATTTTAATGGTAACTACCAAATATGTTATTTGTCTCACATTGAAAAGTAATCAAGTGTGGTGAATATACTATGTATAAATAGAAGAATTGTCCCACATTAGAGAAATATCATAAGCTGGGATGATCATGCGATTATAAATAAGAGTCGTCCTTGAAACTTAGAGATGAACCCAAAGTCATTTAATTCTCTCAAATACTCCCTTCGTCCCGGTCATTTGTTTGCCTTTTTTTAGGAGTATTTTAGTCAAAGGCAAACAAATGATTAAGACGAAGAGAGTATTGTTTTAGAGAGCTCTTAAAATTTTGTATTACTTATCAAAATAATATAATTAGATTCATGGTAAAAAAAAATGCTATCATTACAGTATAGAATATCATATTATTTGCATATATTTTGTGTAATTCTTAGTATGTTGTATATCTCACATTGAAAAATAATGTATGTGTGGTGAATATACTAATAACTATAAATAGTAGAATTGCCCTATATCGAACAATTAGCATAAGGTGCGGTGATCAGCCCAAAATTTTTTGAGTATCTTAAACATTGTCTTAGATAGCTTAATTCTTAGGTACTTTGAATCATTTTTCGAGTCATAATATAGATCAAATATAACCCGAGTTCCGACAAGGTTGGTAACATATGTTTAAAATAGAATCAGTTGAATCAATATATCAATATTATTTTTTTAAAAATTACGGAGTATATTTTATTATAATCTTAAAACTTCAAAAGTTTATTTTTATAAGTTAACTGTTATAGGAAAATTACGAAAATCACATTAACGTACATGAAATCTAGTGTAAAATTATTAATAACCAAACTTCATCCCTTACTTTTCACCCATTCGTTTCAACATCAATCACCAGACACCAGTACCCACCCCACTACCGTCACCACGCCCCACACCACCACCACCATCACCACTTCTACATTCCACCATCAACGCCGCCACCCGTGGTCGTGACCAATAACCTCATCTCAAAAGCCTTCAACAACAACAATGGCGTCCTCAATTCCAGAAATTCTAACTCGCGATCAACATGGAAAATCGTGCAACATCTAAATATGGATCACTCATAAGTCTAGGTTTGATTAGTGTGAATATGGATCGTTCATTCGTTCAGTCTGGGTTCATAAAACCTTATATGCTTAAATTTGATGAACTAGTTGATGGGAATGGATACTCTCCATTTTTTTTGGTTCATTTCCCTCTCACAAACACTATTATATTATATATTTCAATCCCCTTTATTTACCTTTTCATTCTTAAGTAAATCGACAATCGTCCGATCGAACCCAGATTTCATCCAAACCATTAATAAGTAATGGACCTTCATTTCTTTTTGAAAAATGGAGAGGATCCTTACTCGAAGTTGATGGCCCTTATTTGGTTATGGGCTACTTGAGAATCTTTCTTGTTATTGTAGAGGAAAGACTATGTATCCTAATTTCCCCTTAATCTCTTTTAAGCACGTGTCTCTTTTAAGCTGAAGACTAGATCTATCAGTGGTATTTGAAGCTTATTCCTTCTTATTACAATTCAATCAGGCATGTTAAATTAATTGCAGATTTCTTTTGTATAAAAAAAACAACATTGGGAAAATTTGAAGACTAGAAAGAAGAAGATGAATCATTGAGTATTTAGTGAGGAAGAACAAAAAAAAAGGGGTCCACGACCTTCACATGAAACCTTATCTGTTAATCTGTTATAACAGGTGAAAATTGTGCTAAGTTAAGTGAAAGATAAATGCGTGTATAGTTTAGACTAATACGGAGTATGGGATAAAGTATATGATAGACTTTGGATTGATTATTCATATTAAATAACCCTATTTTAATTGGTTAACTTGAATAAGGTAACAAGTTAACTTCCTTAAATATAGTTAACTTGACTAAGACAACAAGTAAACTATTATCATATTAAATAATTAGCCTAAGCCTAATCACTTCAAGTTAAAACACAAACGCCATGTATCATATTCCAATTGGTTGTGTGTGGAAATTGCCATACACATTGTGTAACTGTATCATCTCCCTATCTGTTAAGCACGCGTCTTTCCAACTAGTTTTATAAAAAAAATGATGTACTCGTATTACCTTTTGCAAAATTTGTTACACGCCGTGAAAACAAAATTTACAAAGCGATACTCTAATGATATATTGCGGGCTTTAATACTGTTGAACCTTAAGAACATGAGTTAGCGCAAGTAGTAAGATGTCTCTTACTCAACCTCAAGGTTGGAGGTTTGAATCTTACTCGAAACATAGTGTGGTCTAGGGCTGTAGACGACCCGATATGAGCTTGAACTCGGATGGGCTTGGCTCGGAATTTTGAGCTTGAGCTCGGGCTCGATTCGAAGCTCGTTGAGCCAAAAAAAAATTGAAGCTCGTGTTCGAATCGAGCTCGTTTTGTCATTATATTATTTCCACTTTCTCACCTTTTGAATCCAACTAAATATAAATACTTTTAAAAAACATACAAGACTATAAAATACTTAAAAAATTGTATAATAATATATATTTAGAAATGCCTAAATAAAATATCATGTGAAATAAAATGAATATTATAGTATACAAATTATACAAAAAAGTTATAAATTTGTCCAATCAAACTCCGGAGCCGAACCTTCCTATCTTGTTGAGCTCGGGCTCGCCTCAGATTTAGATAAGCTCGGTTCAAGCTCTAGATCGAGCTCAATTTGACCGAGCCGATTCGGAGGAGTCGAGTCTTTAAATTAAAACCCTATAACTACTCCATCATTTTCACTTGTTTGTCACCAAAAAAAATGACCTTGGTTCTTCTCTTTTGTTTTTGCTGCAACCCTTTCCTTTCCCTTAATCCTTATCTTTGACACAAAACCCTTCTCTAAACCCTCCTTTACCAAAAAACTCATCTCTCAAATTTGAAAATTACAGAAAACGACGGCGTTTTGTATGTGTAGCAAGAGTACCCATCACTTGGGTAGAGCTTCATTTCGAGCTATAGCTATGGCTTCCTCTTATTCTTCTTCTTTGAAGCCTTTCCCTCCTCTTTTCTGGGCTTCTTCTTCTCGTTCTTCTCGTTGTATTCGAGCCCGGTTTTTTTGTTATTCTCCAATAGCTCGTGAATGGTCTGTTTTCTTCCTTTCTTTTAGTACCCTTTTGCTTTTATGCTATGTTGTTTTGAATTTATCTGTTTGTTAATTGGTTTATTTTGTTGGTTATTATTTGTATTTTATGGTTCTAATTGAGGTGGAGTGCTCCGCTTTTTGTGAATTTGTGTGTTATTTAAATGGGTATTTTGTTGGGGGCTGACCCCAAATTTTCCACGACCCCCATTTCCGTCTCGCCCACTCGTCGGGTTATACCTCGCGTTACTATTTTCGGCCTTTTTATGTGTAGACTATTAGGAGGGAGAGGGGAGGGGGTGGTGAGGTGAGGCGAGGCGAGGTGAAATGGAGCAATGTTGGTATCCTTTCGCATCCTTCTTATGTTGGAAGGACTTTGATTTGGTTGGGAAGGAGTTCTTTCTAGCCGGGTTTTTATTATACCCCAGTGCCTCCTGGGCGCCCGCAAATTGCATGGTAGGAGGGTCGAATGGACGCTACTTAACCCTTGTGCTAGCAACACAAAGAGGTTGTTTTCGAATGGCCAAAAATGAAAAATGAATAATGAAAATTGCATCGAATGACTGGTGATACTTTCACAATAAAAAGATCAGCCAGTTTAGTGAGCTATTTCGTCATATTCCATCACCATACAAGGAAACTTGTCCCTGCCCCTTTCCCTCTATGTACATTCATCCACACATCGACAAATTAGTTGCTCCATTTGAGAGTGCAGAACTCCATGATGTGTGCTTTTTTTGGGTAGGCATATACTTAGGGGCACAACCGAGTACAGAAGACCCCATGTATGGGCTGTCATTTTTTGGTGGCGGGGAGGTTATTTGGTGCACTTGATCGTACATACTGCCCACTTGTACCTTATGTTAGTTCTTAACCTGTTGGGTATGATACTATAATGTGTTTTATATAGTATGATTGTGTAATCCAGTAATGTTTATTAGGCTGGGAAAAAAATTGTGGTGATGCAATATTAGCATTCCCATTACTTAAGAGTATCTTAATTAGTTTACAGGGAGGACCATGTACACCAACAGCGGAAGTATGGACTTTCTTATAATAATGATGAATTATGGACCAGATCCACGGAGTCAAGAAGGCACTATGAACAACCCATGTGTTCTCTGAGACAAAGTACAACTGACTCAACTAGTGATTTTGCAGTAAATTCTATACCTCCATGTAATGCCTTTTCCTCTTTCGTAATTAGGTTGATAATTATGTCTGCTTCACTTGGCTGTACTTTTATGGACTTCCATTAACTCTACTTGGTGGGGGAGCCTATGAGGAAGAGAGAGGGGAGGGGGGGGGGAGGGAGGTTTCAAATCACCATGTTTACTTGTGGCCTTGTATTTTAAAATTGTTTCATATCATCACGATTGAGCATATGAGACATCAAAGTTTTGCTCCTTATTTTTGTGACTAGGGACAAATACCATTTTGGATAGGTTTAAAGGAGTAAGTATCGTGTGCCACGGGCTGAAAATTCACACGATAGCCTTGCTCACTTGTTGCTACTCTTAAATGTAGGGAGTTTGTCAAGGCAAATGCAGTACGAGGAGCCTGGACGACCGATGATGGTCACAGGTTCTGAAAAAAGTCTTTGGAGACAAAATACAGAGGAAGTAAAGAACAGTAAAATGCGCTTCAGCCAAAGTGTGGTGGAGGTTCAAAGAGCACCTTCTAAGGTCACACAAAAGCCTTCCAGGGATTCTATAAATGAGAACTCTAGGTCTCCTGGCATCTCTTCTAGCCCTGGTCCTTGTCATATTTCCACGCCAGACTTGACGATTGAACCGCATTGTAGTCCGGTTGCAAATGAACTGCTGAATGCTGGTAGCCCTTTTTTTGTTCTTATGTTGTGGATGTTAGTGTTTTTATCTCATTTTGTGGTTCTTTATTCGATAAGTCGAGCGACAAAGCACATAATGATTTAAAGTATGCTTCTTAATCCTTGACAGATGCTATTAAAAGGGGTCGCAATTCTAATGGTCTCCTGATGGAGAAAGTCAATGATACATTATTATCACAAGATAAAGATAATGTGCATCAAAAGTCTGTTACTGCTGATTATAGTCCATTTCGTGGGGATGCAGTAATAGATCTGTCTGCTACTGGTCTTTCATCATCTGAAAAATGCGACGATTATACAATATCCGGGGAAGTAGATGTTGATAATCAATCCAAACTTCGCTGGAGGCTTTGTAGCATCATGAATAAAGTTCTTATTGTAGATGATATTACTACTGCGAGAAGGGTTGTGCATAAGCTTACACATGAGTACAAGCACCATGTACATGCTTGTGATACAGAGGTATGTTTTGTACCATTTAATTTATAGTTCCCCTCATTGTCTTAGACTAAGAGTTGTAATACTCTCTATATTGTTTCCATTTGACTTAGTGGTCAGTGATGTCAACTTTGAATGATAATCTCTCACAATATACGTAGGTTTATCATGTACATTCTCTTCCTTTTAGGAGTATATGGTGCAAAAATTATTCTGGAGTCTAAATTGTGTTATGATTCGACGAAAATCATTTTATAAACCTACCTTCTTAATGGGAGAAGGGAAATTATGCCTTCTGCTTCATAGGCTCAGACCACTCTAGCAAGCTAATGCAGTATCTCATATTTACGATTTTACTTCAGTCCATGGATCATATATCTAGCTTATAATATCCTGCAGTTGTTGCAATTCATATTGTACTTTGACATGTGTATATATGGAACATATGCAGTATGTGCTGAGTTCCTCAATGTTGGTTTTACTGATTGGCTTTTTAAAAATGTCATGATAGGTATCCGAAATCGATGTGAAACAGGAAACACCTGTAAACCATGGTGAAATAATCTGCTTCAGTATTTATTCTGGAATAGATGTGGACTATGGAAACGGGAAATCTTGTATATGGGTAGACGTGTTAGATGGAGGTGGCAAGGATATTCTGGCTGAATTTGCTCCATTTTTTGAAGACTCGTCGATTAAAAAGGTGAAATTGCTTTGACGTTTCAGTATTAGTAGATGAATTTTGCGCAAGCTTAAAATGTGAAGATGATAAAATGTCTTTTAAAAGTTTTCTTATCTTGCTTAATACAGGAGTTTAAGCTAAAAATTGTATTGCTCTTCGTATAAATTTTTGTTCTCAGTCCTTTTTTCCTCTGTTGGTTGTGTCTCCTGGTGAGTCCTGGTAGCTCTTTTGCAAGGTTTTATCAATTTTTATTTTTGATTTTTTCAAATGTAAGTCTCCACATTACGTTCCCTCCTTTCTGTCCTCCTTAGGCCTTCTTTCCTTTTTAACATTTCTTTCTTACACCTCTTCGCTTCACGCTCCCTTGTTTTTTTTTTAAATTTTCCTTTTATACCTTTTCTTCTATCACGACCTCACATTGACAGATCTATACGACTATTCATGTTAGCCAGCTCCAAATGGACTAACACTATGTTTTGGTACAGAATAGAGGAGGGAAAGGGAGATCCTGTCCAAATCTTTCCCTTATTGGAGGGATTTAGATTAGGCTTGTAGGAGGGGAAATGGATCCCTCCACTTCTCCCCTCCTCCAAGTCCCTCAATCCCAACTTGCGTACAGAACAGGGGATTTTGTCCCTATCCCTTTACTTCCAAAGCCCTCCATCCAAACAAAGTGTAAGCCGTTGGAAGGGTTACCATCAACGTTTTTGACATGTTTAGTTACCACTTTTACAACTTTATGTAGGTTTGGCACAACTACAGCTTTGATTGCCATGTTGTAGAGAATTATGAAATTAAATTATCAGGATTCCATGCTGATACAATGCACATGGCACGGTTGTGGGATTCTTCCAGACGAACAGAGGGTGGTTACTCCCTTGAGGCACTAACACGTGATCCAAGGGTCATGAATGAGAGCAAGATGTTCCAAGATGAGGACTTGATAGGTAAAATATCTATGAAAACCATATTTGGGAGGAGAAAGACAAAAAAAGATGGGTCTATGGGGAAAATTGTGTCTCTTCCTTCAGTCGAGGAGTTGCAGATAGAAGAAAGGGAACCATGGATCTGTTATTCCTGTTTAGATGCCATGAGTACTTTGAAACTATACGAGAGCTTAAAATCCAAGTTATCAAAAATGCCGTGGGTAATGAGTGGTAATTCTAAGGGAAATATGTTCCATTTCTATGAAAACTATTGGCGCCCTTTTGGCAATCTTCTTGTGCAAATGGAAACGGAAGGAATGTTAGTAGACAGAGCATATCTTTCAAAGGTGGAAAAGGTGGCTATTGCTGAGCAACAAATTGCTGCTGACCGTTTCCGAAATTGGGCATCTAAGTACTGCCCAGATGCGAGGCATATGAATGTGGGGAGTGATACCCAGCTAAGGCAACTCTTTTTTGGTGGCATTTGCAACAGGTATTTGTTATTTTTAGCTTCCTGTTTTCCTTTAATGCTTTTGACCCTCTTTTACGAAAATTTAACTTTATGTTTGAAACCATACGACTCTTGGAGATGTCGTCAAAAGTGAACCTGTACACGTCTAAGTTATAATTGACTTTTTTTTTTGTTCTGCATAAATTTAATTGTAAGATTTGATGCTTCTGGATAGCATCTACAATATTCTTCCTGTTCATCATTCAGCATTACTTGAGGGAATCTGTTATCTAATACAATTTTGAGGAGTATGAGATTGATCTGATTAATTTTTTTCTCTTTTTACATGGGTGTCACACCTTTAGTGTCCCTTGATTTATATTATATCTTACTCCTCACTTCTTACTATAAAAAGTGTAAGGTTGATCTGATTTGACATTTAGCAACGAAGATTTGACATGTCTTGTGGACCATATAGACGACCATCAACCCACTATTTAAATCTAAAATCCAAAGCTGAAGCTTTGTTTTATTGTTAATAAGTATCATCACTAGTTTAAAGATGAGATGTTTCTGTTATTCATATTGAGAAATGCCGTGACTGCCTGGTGGCTTACCCTCTGTTTCTTGTAACAGGAAGAACCAAAACGAGTTTCTTCCTACAGAGAAAAAATTTAAAATTCCGAATACTGATAATGTGATTGAAGAAGGAAAGAAAGTTCCGAAAAAGTTCCGCGATATTACTTTGTACAAAATTGGTTCTCAGTTACAGACTGAGTTGTACACGGCAAGTGGATGGCCTTCTATTAGTGGTGATGCTCTGAAGGCTCTTGCTGGGAAGGTATCAGCAGAATATGAATTTTCTAGTGAGGCTTCTGATCTTGAAGCATTGGATTCACCACAAAACTCTAAAAGTAAGGGTGTGGATATATCTGCTTATGGAACGGCTTATGCTGCCTTTGATGGAGGACATGATGGAATGGAGGCCTGTCATGCGATTGCTGCTCTGTGCGAAATGTGTTCGATTGACTCCTTGATATCAAATTTCATACTTCCCTTGCAGGTATATATGCTGCATGCACTGTCCCAAAACTACACGACCCCATCCATGCACATTTTAACTCTACATACTGTAAACCTATTCAATTTTATTTGAGCTTCTGTATGGCAGTTCTACTTTCTTCTAGTCTTGTGTGCCTGTGCATGTGTGGTTGAAAGTTTATCTCTATAGCAAGGGAAGAAATCAGGTAGCCAACAAGTTGTCTTTCCTGAAAAATAGATAATCATTCATTAAAGAAGATGACAGACAAATCAACAATTCTCAGAGCAATTAAGTTTTATACAAATCCAGCAATGAAATACAAGTGTTTTACATGAAGTGCAGGTTACATAATTGTTTTTACAACTCTGTGACATCATGACATGTATGGCAAAACAAGACCTGGATAAAGTTATCTTAAAGACTTAATCCTAAAATGATCAGGTTTGACCAACATGAAAAATCGTTTAAAACCTCAATAAGGGGTGAAAACTATTTCAAGAATCCAGTAATTAATCAGATGACATGAAAATATCCAATGATTATTAAAAACTGATGTTTAAAGGTTTAACTTTCATTCTAAAAGGATAAAAGGCTGCGAAAAGGATTTTCTTCGGCTGCACATTTGCTATCTGAGGTCTCTCATTTGTTTTCTCTCAACATAAAAATAGTGCATATATTAGGAGTATTTGGCTGACCTTTCTTTTTGAAAGTCGAGGGGCGTTTATGCTGTTGCTAATTTCAATGTTAGCTATGGACTCTAATTCAATGTTAATTATGGACTCTATCGGCATGATAATGTTCACTCTTTATGTGGCTTGAATATTGCCTATTCAGTTACTCCAGTTTGGCAAGCAATGTCTCAGCAGTTGTTGTGTCCTTCAGGGCAGCCATGTGTCAGGGAAAAATGGGCGTATTCATTGCTCGTTGAACATAAACACAGAAACCGGCCGTTTATCTGCTAGAAGACCAAATCTACAGGTACCCATCATTCATATGACGTTGATTATTCTGAATTTTATTTTGTGTTGGTGAATATGTATCAGTCTCTTGTTGGGACAAAGTATAGTTGCTCATAGGCATTTCTATCATGTAAATATTATTTTTTAAGAATACTGATATTCCCTAAAACTTCTAAGAGTAAGGTCTGGGCTATGTTAATCCGACTCGGTGGAGAGTGTTTAATGCGAACGTTGCCAATTGCATGGCACGGCTATTTTGAGAACAAGTTTCATGTTTTTGGTCTAAAATAAAGTGCCGAAATATCGTGTTATATTCAACAGGCAATATGTTGCTGGAAATAGTAACATGGGGTCTAGTTTGAGTATTTCTATATTGTACTTGTGTATATATAGGTAGCTCAACAGGAAGAAGCTTTCTTATTCATTTTACCTGTATTGATTCTCTCTCTTTACTATCCTGTAGAACCAACCTGCTTTAGAAAAAGATCGATATAAGATTCGCCAGGCTTTCATTGCTGCCCCTGGCAAATCATTGATAGTTGCTGATTATGGACAGGTCGGCAAACTGTTACTCTATTAATTCATTGGCTATTCTAATATCTGATTTTCCATTATAATGTAGTTCGTTTGTTGCCTATGACAGTTGGAACTTAGGATTCTTGCACACCTTGCAGACTGTAAGAGTATGAAAGAAGCATTTGTGGCTGGTGGTGACTTCCATTCTAGAACTGCAATGAATATGTATCCATATATTAAGGAAGCAGTTGAACAAAATGAAGTAATTTTGGAGTGGCATCCACAACCTGGTGAAGAAAAGCCTCCTGTTCCTCTGCTTAAGGTACATGAAAATATTGCCCAGATTTGGCATACTGTTTTTGATCTGTACGTGTTAGAGTGACAGTTGAAAATGCTTGGTCTTCAAAAATTTATATTGTACGTATCAGGGTTTATCTGTGTGACAGATCAAAGTTTGGCTCACATTCTTGTTTAGGGTAATTGTTGCAGTTTGATTCAAGGAAAAGCCATAGATTTGTGATTTGTGTGACATAGAGTACGGTTCATCTGTTGATCATTGGCATTGCTCTCAGGAGTCGGGATCCGGCACCCTTAGGCTAGGAGTCTAGGTCTGCAATTTTGCAAGGCCGGTAACTTTATGTCTTGTGACAACAAGCAAGAGCACGAAAGAAGAAAAACTTTTGTTTAAAAATAATGTAAAGCTTAGAAGAACAACAATTTACTTTAGCTAAGAAGGTTACAAGTGTTTTCAATGATTTTTGAGAAGTAATTGGGTTCCCCTTAAAACAACCCTCTGCCTTAGCCCAAAGTTTAGAGGAAAAAATATTAATTTTGTTTCACACAATTGAAGCAAAAGAAAAAAAACCGTTGGTGACCCATTTGATGACATTTTGTGGTTGGGGGAAGGTTCTTGCAATACATAATTAAGCTCATGCTTGGCACTAATTAGGTCAATCTCGGCTCATGATTCGAACTTGAGATTGGTTTGACCTAGCTCATGCCAAGCTTTGACCTACTCAATTTTGAGGGCTTGTCAAATGGGATCAAGTCATTTACACCCCTTTATAACCGTACAAGGGTGTGTATTCATTTATGTTAGAAAACATATATTTTCGTTAGGTCAGCGTTTGGGTCAAAAGGCTTTGTGGATTGATTGAGCTACATCTATTTCTGTTTAATCTCTCTGAATTCATATTAATAGCAAAACTACTTCCTAGGATGCTTATGGATCTGAAAGAAGAAAGGCGAAAATGCTCAATTTTTCAATTGCATATGGGAAAACTCCCATGGGGCTTGCTAAAGACTGGAAGGTATAGTCGTTATTCTCTTCTCTCTACTAGCTGTATTGTTGCAGTTCTTTATATGCGGATTAATACTCTGTAATAATCTTCTCAGTTCTATATCAGCCAAAGGTCTGACATCTTACATTTGGATTTAGAGTTAAAAAAATTAGTATGTTGTTTACCAAGTAGTTGTATTATTCTGTTTTTCTTGTGCAGGTTTCTGTTCAAGAGGCAAGGGAAACTGTTGATCTGTGGTATAGAGAACGTCAGGAGGTGTTGAGATGGCAAAAGGCAAGGAAAAAAGAAGCTTTGAACCAAGGTTGTGTTCACACATTGCTAGGGAGGGCTCGTCGCTTCCCGTCTGTAGATCAGGGTTCATCCTTACAAAAGGGTCACATCGAACGTGCTGCTATTAACACACCCGTGCAGGTTGCTTTTTCTTCTGTGCTTGTGCCTAGATGGCTGGTTCGTCTTGCATGCAAAAATAACTATATTAAAAGGCTTTGTCCTAAATCTTATGGGACTGCCACTCGACAGTGTGACAAAAGAGATCCAGATATAAGATAAAAATAGTACACTTAGAAAAATAAGTAGGTGAAAATGAGACGAGAGGAGAGAAGCGTAATGAATAAGATGACAAAGATGAGGTTAAAGGAATCCAATTGGTGCTATATAGTCTAATCCATGCCACAGATTCTCTTCATTCCGGATCTCCGTTGTATCTAACACTTTGACACTTGCCCACGTTACTCACTTAATAAAGTCCGATCATAGTTTCCTCGGTTGCAAGAAGACATCACTTTCAATCACTCATACCTAAGATTCTTTTAGGTGTTTCCTTACGTCTCACAAAGTCACAATATCATCATTTCGCCACTCTTGAAGGCTGCTAACGGGTGCATGACTTGGTCTTCGTATCACATGGCCACAACATACCCTTGACATATGCACTTTAGACAGTTTCAATCACTCTTATCTATACTTTTTTGGTGGTCATATCACCTCAATATCATCATTTCACAATTCTTGCAGAGTTGCAGGCTACTAATTGGTGCCTCACTAGATCTTTGTATGACATGGCCACAACGTACACTCAACCTATGGACTTTTTGAGTCTTTCTTCATACTTGTTTCTCGTTCGTGTAGGCCATCTATTTCTTACTCGGAAAGTGATTTTGTTTTAATGTAGGGAAGTGCTGCTGATGTCGCCATGTGTGCCATGTTGGAAATAGAGAGAAATGCACGCCTGAAAGAACTTGGATGGAAGCTGCTTCTCCAGGTTCAGCTGGATTATGTTTTGCATTTGTTTTTTTTTGTTTTTTTTGTTTTTTGTAATAGGTTCTCCCATTTCGTTACAAATAGCAACGATTAAGAAATAGCACAAGAAAGTTTATATGATAAGGTTAATGGCTTTGTTGTATGCATACAACGGTTTCACATATGACTCACGTCATTCACCGATTAAAAGACTGTTCTCAAAATTACCCGTGAAGTTCTGGACTTCTAGTTTATTATAGTAATATGGATGACTCCAAACTTTTTTCTTTTGGTATCCTCCATAAACCACTCAATCACAGACTTGTTAAGATGTCGTTTTCTTTGTGCAGGTTCACGATGAAGTGATTTTGGAAGGACCTTCAGAATCCTCAGCAGAGGCCAAGGATCTAGTTGTGGAATGCATGGCAAAACCATTCCATGGGAAAAACACTCTCAGTGTTGAGCTAGTTGTTGATGCCAAATGTGCCCAAAACTGGTATGCTGCCAAATAAGTTTCCCTCGTGTAGTCTTAAGTTCTTAAGGAAACTCGTTAAATGCCGATGGTTTACTGAGGTACGTGATTTCGGGGCCCATTTTGTGTGCCAGTAGCCCCGAAGTTCCACCAATATATATCACGCGGTTTGTGTATATAGAAGATATGGATGTATTGACCTGAAGATCCCTCAAAAAAGAGTTGGTAGCCCTAATTCCCTTACAACTGGGTTGTGTCGAACGTTATTCCAAATTTCACCTGGCTCTTAACTTGCTGATCCTATTATTGCCTCACTCTCATGGCCACTCCAACACCATGAATATGTTGCAACTTGTTCGATAACCGATGTTTCCATCTTGACTTAGCTAGATATGTGTAAATGTCAGCTAATCTAACCGGTAAAGTCGTTGACATTTGTCAATGTCAAAATTGTCATTATAGCTATCTTTACCGGAAGGAAAAACAAAACTAAGGTAATGCCTTTCCGTTAGGAAGTAACCTATTATGGTTGGGCTTGTTTCGAATTTTTCTAGTTTAAGTTCTAGTTGGCTCTTAAATTTGTTACCGCGTAATCTCGCTCCCTTCCCATTTCAAACATAAAAAACCTTTGTTAGTTACTACTTCGCCAACATTGACTATCTGTCTAAATTTTTTATCTCGATTTATACTGTTTTATTCCATCTAAAATTGGTACTTAAAAAAAAGGCAAGTGTTAACGGCACAACACTAATTGTTAATGCCACTAAATTGTAAGGAGCACTTTCATAATTTTATATTATACTCCAATCCAATCCAAACTACCCACCTTCCATTTTTGGACAATCCAATCCAAACTACCCATACCATAAATGACTAAAATTTGGACAACTTTATCCCTATAACATATCTATATTTACAAAAAATGCCATTATTTAAACTTATCTACCCCACATCAACCTACTAATTATGGACTACCTCTTTCATCATCTTCCCAAACTACCCTTACCAAAAGCAAGTTTCTTAAAACTTGTGCAAAATGGTATAGGTAGTTTGGATTGGATTGGAGGGAGTAGTTTTAATTTTGTAAGGGAAAATTGAGTGGCATTAAGAATTATTGTTGTGGCATTAACACTTGCCAAAAAAAAAGACTAATGATATTTGAGGTAAATGATTGCAATATTTAAAAAAAGAAAAAAAAAATTCAATTCCGTAGAAGTTGTGCTCTTTTACAATTTTACAAATTCGACTTTAGAATTCGCAATGCAAGAGCCAAGTCAACTAGAGGTGAGCATGGGTTGGGCTATGTCATATTTGGGCCTGGCCTTGATAAAGAGAATTACCCAAATGTGTGGGTCGGGCTAGGTCGTATCATATGCACAAGTGTAATAAGTGAGCCTAAACCAGGCCCTTATGGGCCAATATGTGGGCTTTTTGAAGTCGGAAGTAACACAAATCCTCTATTTACTAAGGGGGTTTTTGGTTCAACAAAGGGAAACGGTATGAAAACAAGAAAAGGAAAGGACGGGAAATGAAAGGAATTACCCAAACTTAACTGCTTGTTTGGTTACAATTAGAATGGGAATGCTCTCACATTTATCCCCATCACCTATTTTCTTAATTACACCAACCTTCAACCACTACTATCATTCTCTTGCAGCACTACAACTGTCACCTTCCCCTGACATCCAAATTCACCAACTTCTTCCTCTATTAAAAACTCTTCTAATCTATATTACTGGACTATTAACACAATTGAATACTTGAATGCTTGGCTTACTCCTCCCTATATTTCAAATTTTGATTAGTGTTTGTAAGATAATAAAGTAACTTAACTAATCAATCATTCTTTCACATCAGTTTTTAAATTTTTATGTTAAATCATATTTTTCCACCGGTAAGAACAATGAGTTGCCGGTGGGTTATCTGGGGTTATCATCGGGGCGTTACTGGGTGTCTCATTGTACCTGTTGGTGGTTGTCGTCTCACGGTAGTAGTCTGATAGTCGGGGGCGACGATCAGGTGGCAGTGGAACGAGAGTCGATGGTGGTCTGAGAATACGTTGGAGGCGGTGGTGGTGAGTGATATGGTGGGTGGGGTAAGAAGTTAGAGGCTTCTTGTGGTAAAGGAAGGGGTAAGAGAATGATTAAAATGACTAAACAAACACAAATAAAGGGAATTATAATAAAGAGAATTATTAGTTTTATTCCCTTACCCTTTTCTAAATAGTCCTAACCAAACAGTCCCTAAGAGAATAAGTCTATATAAATTTTTTTTTGTCTAAAATCACCCATAATTTAATAAGGAAACAAATGAATTTATGGGTGTATAAATTTTTTTGACAAAAAGTCGGGTCGGGCGAAAGAACTTGGGCCACTTGATCACCTTTAAGCCCAACATATCTTTGACATTAATGCATTAGTACTACTAGTTGGTATAATCCTTTCAGATGTTAAGAAAATCTTATACTTTATGTGTATCAATTTTTTTGGTAATATTTAGACCATTTTATTTTTCAACATCCATTTAATTAAATAAAATGTCATCAAATAACAACCATTTGGACTATATTCATATTTAAATCTAGGGGCTCTTTAGGACCTTTTTACCATTGAGAGATAATTTTCTTAAACCTTGTGTCCGGGTCTACAAGTACATTGGATTGGATAGCAGGGTGTATAAGTTATAAAAGCAACATAACCTACCACTTAATTGAAGATGAAAATGACTACTCCTTTATTTCAGTCAATAATTTACACTTCCTTTTTTCCCTCACAAAATAAAGTAAGAACATCTTCCTCGTACATAGGGAGTAATAATTGTGGTAATGTAAGAGTTTATTAAATAAGTTCCAAAGAAGGAGTGTGTCGAGGTGTTGAGATTCTAATAGATGAAGTATTTGTGGTTGTTAGGATGATATGTGATCAAAGGTGAGGAACGAAAGACATGCCCACAATTTTTCATATAAAGAAAGTGATATGGAACTAAAAAACAAAAGGCCATTGGTTCCATTGAAGCACTATGTAATTGACCTTTAGACACTTGGAAAAGCCTACTTCTTCATCCAACTAGGAGCTATATGTGGATCCTCAACATCTTGTGATGGAATTAAATGTGTTATCCTAAATCTAGGTAACTAACTATATCAAAGATTATCGAGTTGGATATTTTCGAGATTTTGAGAATTTTAATTACTTTTCTGCCTCAATTATTTTTTTGTGTCTTTGATTAAACTTCTTATAAAGAATATAAAAAACAAACGGGTGATTGAAACGGAGGGAGTATATGAGATTGAAAATAACCGTTATTCCAGGTTTGAAATCATGTTTGGTGCACGTTTGTACTCTAACAAAGTAGCCAAACTAGAAAAAGGAGTATCAATAGTTCATAGTTTTGTATTTTAAGTACATTTTACTTTTAACATATTTTTAAATAACTATTGTAATTATTATAATAAAATATTAACTTGATAATGTGAGACTATTGTGAAATTAAGCTTTTTCAAACCAGAAAAATGGTAAACATACACAACGAGATGAGATCTCATCATTAACGAGACTAGTGAAGAATTAATTTACTCGCTTCAATAGTAAAATTCATGTGAACATTTTTGACAAAAGTAATTAATATTTCCTTTTTGCTGTGTTTTTACTTAGTCATAATTTGAGTGTGTAACTTTAAAAACTTTAATTAATAGGGAGTATATCTGAATGAATCTCTTGAAATTACATGAGAAGTCGTCATCAACCTTGCTTTTTCATGGAATCATATCCCTTTCACGGCTTGATTGAGTTATAAAAATAGCATCTTAGAGTCTTACACATGCTTGATGACACCATTAATGACGGAGAGTAGGATAATTAAAAAAATAAACTTATACTTGTATTATTGTTAGGATTTGGACCTCTTCTAATGTTTTCATGTGATTTGTGCGTGAGTTGTGGTACCATGGCTTTGTTTATTGTGGACAAATTTGGACCAATTGTTAACAATATAGATTTGTTCACTAAGAGTGCTGTCTTTATAATTAACTTAAGAGTAGATCCATGTCGCAATGTAGGTTAAATATTACGGTCTTAAGTTGCTTGTGGAAATTTAAAATTCAACTTCAAAATTATGAATAGTAAAATGTGAGGAGTGAAGCGAGTCTCCTACATTATTGTAGAAATTCTTTATAAGCCTAAGCAACGATTAGGAAATATAGTGAAAAAATACGAGCAATAAGTCTCCCTTGTGACATGTCAAGTATTGCATATAGATAGAATAGACAAAGTAGAATGCTACTCCCTAAAACTATACTTTTGTCTTATTTACCAACATGATAACATTGATAGACATGATAGTATTTGACCCGTCGCAAGCTTGCAACAGATTATCATAACTATAATTAAGTTATCAAGTATCAACAACTATCGCATTCTCATTTTTCTTTATATTTTGTTTCTTACTAATCACATTAAAATGATATTCTTTTGTTAAAGTAAGTTTATTTAGCCCATAAATATATTTCTTACTTTATTGTTATAACTATTATTGTTTTTGTTACTAGAGTTACAACAACTACCAATATTAGACTATTCATTTTCCAGTTAAGTTACTGTTTAGTTTATCTCAATTTAGTTAATTTAGTAAAGAAAAAACATGACCTTTATATCCTCCAACCAAATCATCTTCTAATTGATATAATGATATTCTTTCCATCCACAATTATTTGTCCAATTTTCAAAAGAGAAAAAATTAAGGTTACAAGTTATTTTATGCATTCACATTTCAAGTTTACCAGTAATAAGAGTTCCATAAATATCTCATATAAAACTCAAATTAGATAATCTTGCAAATAAGAGTCATAAATATCTCATTTCTAAGGGAGAAAGTGATCATTTTATGCTAAATGTAATTAGAGAAAGTTTTGCAAGAATATCTCATGTGAAATTGAAAAATGAACTTATAATTACCATACTTAGAGAATTATTCTTACAAAATCTAATTTAATTAGCATCTTTTTATTATAAACCGATCATATTTTATCCGCACAATTTGTAACCCGTCAAAAGAGAGACCTAATTGGTTTAACAAAATCTCATTGTAGACGCACAAAATTCGTCACAAATTAAAGACCTCTTACATAAAGCAAGTGAGAGATGAAGTATGAGAGGTCATAAGCTGAGGACAGTTAGAAGCAAAATTTTCAGGGAGGGCAAAAGAATAAGTGGGAGATAAAATACCGAGTATGAGATATCACAAGCTGAAAACCGTCACAAGCAAGGTGGTTGTTACTTGTTAGTTGTTACTATGTTGGGCAGTTAGTCCCCTGGTCACCACACTCCCCCCATGGTGATGGTGATCCCACTACCATTCTTCCCCTCCCATCACTCTCAATCTCAATCTTCCAAGAACAACATCGACTCTCTTATTACTACTACTACTACTACTACCATTCTCTCTACCACAACAACAATAACAAAACCATAACCTCAAACATTTTCCTCGGGTGGTTCACATTTCTCATATTATCTTTTCTCTTTTTATCCTCACTATTATACTATTATTATTATACTCCTACTTCCACTCATTTTTTTACCTCAAATCATCATCAACTTTCTCCACTTTCCGTAACAATGGCGCTACACTACGCGCCGCCGCCTAAACTTCTCTACTCTTCCTCCGTCTTCTCCGCCGCCGAAAACCGTCTCGTATTTGCCGATTTCCTCGGTCTTTCCAAAAACCACCGCTCTCGCCGCCGTCGTTCTACTAATTTACGCTCTTTTTCCGCCGTTAACCGGTCCGTTTCTCCGGTTATTAAGGCGGTTCTTCACCTCGACCGTCCTTCTACTTCCGATTCTCCCGGTTCTTCTCTCTCCTCCTCACCTGCCGTTGACCAGCAGGTACACAGTATACTACACTATTTCATTGACTTTGCAGTTTCTAATTTTGTACAAAAAAAAATGATTGATTTGAATTTGATCATATTATACACTTATTATCCGTACTTTTCTTGCGTTTTTTTACTATATCGTATAAAGTCGATTTTAGCGTATACGATTACTTATGAATTGTGGATTTTGATCATATTATACACTTATGCCTACTTATTTTTGCGTTTTTTCACTGTATCGCATAATAAAAGAGTTGATTTTAGCATTTACGAATTACGAGTAGTTATTAATTGTGGATTTTGATCATAATATACACTTTTGCCTACTTTTTATTGCGTTTTTGTACTGTATCGAATAAAAAAAGAGTTGATTTTAGCATATACGAGTACTTATGAATTGTCAAAGTCTGATATTTGCTGATGTTAATCGTTTCCGATATCGATCATATTATGCTGTTTTGCATTTTCACTGCATCGCATAAAAAATTGATGTTTACTTTTGTATGAGTTAGAGAAGTTTGACAGTGCTGATGTTATTGTTTCCGATGTCGATCATATTACACTGTTTGCATTTTTTACTGTATCTGATAAAAATTTGATGTTTACTTTTGTATGAATTGGAGAAGTATGACAGTTGCTGATGTTATCGATAATATTACCCTGTTTAAATTTTTTACTGCATCACATAAAAATTTGATGTTTATTTTTGTATGGATTGGAGAAGTATGACAGTTGCTGATGTTATTGTTTCCGATGTCCATTGAATGCTGCTTTACATTTTTAACTGTATTTTGTATGAAAAAAAGTTGATTTTTAATTTTACACGGTTTTTTTTACGGCATCGTGTGGAAAATTAATGATTATTTTGTATGAATTGTAGTAGATTGGACGGTTTATGGCACTTTTTTTGCGTTTTCTATTGCATCGGATGCAATGGTTGATGCTCACTTTTGTATGAATTGTGGTAGCCTGTTACGGAGTATTGCTATTCATACACTATCTCTTCTAAAAAAAAAGATTTAAATTTGTGTACGTACTTTTTTCCGTTTCTATGACTGAAGAAGAGTAATCTTTAATAAGGTTGATTGTGTGTTTGAGACGTCATTTGATTTAATATGTTGGAAAACATAAAGAAAAGCTGTTGATTTTGATTGGTTTTTCCTAGTTCTGACTATACAAAGTAATGATTATACATGTGCCTGAGCATATCTAAAGTGTTCCTATCGCATGCGGACCGTTGTAGTGATAAGTTGGGATGTGTAAACCTGTAATAAAGAGGTTTATTATTCGATTTGTTACGTGGCTTAATCGATTTTGTGTTTTCTAGGCTGTAAATTTGGCGGATATACTTGCAGAGAGAGGAGCTTGTGGTGTTGGATTTATTGCAAACTTGGATAATAAGGGATCTCATCAGATTGTCAAGGATGCTCTTACTGCACTTGGCTGTATGGAGCATCGAGGGGGATGTGGATCAGACAACGATTCAGGAGACGGTTCCGGAATAATGACCGCGATTCCTTGGGATCTGTTTGACATTTGGGGTAAAGAACAAGGCATCGATACCTTTGATAGGTCACATACTGGTGTCGGGATGGTTTTTCTTCCTAGAGATGACGCACTTGCGGAAGAAGCCAAAAAAGGTAATACACAATTATCTGTCATTGTTCTCAGTTTAGAAGACTACTACTTCTGATTATCTGTTAGACCATGAATCAACATTGGTACTGTAAAGTGGAAAAAGTGTCCGTTCATAGCAAACTAGTAGACCCCAGAAAAAGATGTAGAATATTTAATGGGCAAACAGAACACTATGTTTGCTAAAGCCAAAGGGTTTGTACTCTGTACCTGTTATGTGCTTAGTATTCCCTCTTTCTCAGCAATAGTTTCAAGACTTTTGAGCAATAAGGTGTTATTGTGCCTGCATTTGATGATTTTTTAATGTGCTGAATGCTCAAGAAAGAGGAACTCAACTGATGTGTTGAACCTTTGTGATTAAGAAACTTAACATAGCGAATGTAATTTGCTTTTGTATCGGTATGGTTCCAGCTTTACGCCTATAATCTTTGTGTGAAATAAAAGCAATTACATTATACCTCACAGAGTCACAGGCATGCTGTCTGGAGCATTCCGAAATTCTTGGTTAAAAGACTGATTTTCTAGTTTTTGTTGGCAAGTTTTGCTACCAGTTACAAAATGAAATAACCAGAGAATAGGTGCATGAGTTTTTCATCCACAAATGCGAATATTCACATACTTAGATGCCAATCAAAATTTCTGTCCATGATCAAGTATCTTGAAAATGTCTGCATATTGTAACTACATGAAGCCTGCGTTTAGATTGGTTATCGAGATTGTCGGCACTATAGGGAATTAAAGGCCTGATTATGAGTTCAATGGTCTTTGCAGTTGTTCTAGATATTTTTGCACAAGAGGGTATTGAGGTGCTCGGTTGGAGGTCAGTCCCCACAACTGTATCTGTCGTCGGGCGGAATGCTAAAGAAACCATGCCCAACATACAGCAGCTTTTTGTAAGAGTTGTTCGGGAAGAGAACATTGATGACATTGAAAGAGAGCTATACATATGTCGTAAGTTGATTGAAAGAGCTGCCAGTTCTGAAACCTGGGCAAATGAGCTTTATTTTTGCTCCTTATCTAATCAGACTATCATTTACAAGGGGATGCTCCGGTCCGAAGTGCTAGGAATGTTCTACGATGATCTTCGGAATGAACTTTATGCATCTCCATTCGCTATTTACCATCGTAGGTACAGCACAAACACTAGCCCTCGGTGGCCACTTGCACAACCAATGAGATTTCTGGGTCATAACGGAGAAATCAATACTATACAGGTTCGTTTTTGGCTGTTCCTGTAGAAAGGTGAATTGCAGCATGGTCTTACTTGTCTATGAAATATGAAATAGATGTGGATCCAATCTTGTTTCAGGGTAATTTGAACTGGATGAGATCTCGCGAGACATCATTGAAGTCCCCTGTTTGGCGTGGTCGTGAAAGTGAAATTCGGCCTTTTGGAAACCCAAGGGCATCTGATTCAGCTAATCTTGATAGTGCAGCAGAGGTAAACTATAGCTTTATCCTTTGAGACGATTCATGGTGTCTCGTCATTTTTTCTAAGCAAATTGAATGAATTTGAGGAACATATAGGTATCTAACACGGGTGCATGATAAGTATTCGGCTCTGCTATTTATGATTTTCTTTATGGTTTTTTGGTTTCAAAATGAAGTGTCAAAGTGTCATACTCATCTCCGAGTGTTGAATGTCAGACATGGGTAACTGGATTAGCAAGGTAACCTTAAGAGTCAGTGTAATAGCTTCACACAGTCTCTCTGCACATGTACGATATTCTGCATTTGGAAATCTGCTATAGGAGTGCACATTTGTCACATTAACTCTTCCACAAGTGTTACACCTCTGTTGAAATCATGAGATTAGGCAACCTGTTGACATTGGTTTGGGCACGTGCTCCCTAGTCCCTAGATAACATATACCCGTCTCTAGATGCGAGAAAGGCGGTTCAAAAAGTGTCATTAGATTTTTTTAGAATAATATATTTACAACATACGAATGACGCAACACTCACTTCCACCCTCTATTCTTTCTCAACACCCTTTGACGCTGAATCTTACCAAGGCTATCGCTGAATCTTATCAAGGCTATAACTCGATCTAAAGACATTCAGATTCTGAGATTGAATCACGAGGAATTGACGACTAAAATATCCGCTCTGTTTGATTTTGGTTCATACCCAGTGGTTATTGATTTTATTAGTGATCATGACTTCTGAAGCAGTGTGATCTTTAATTGCACGAGTATGTCGAAGCAATTCTGTCCCTTTTGGTGGTTAACATAATTATACTCTATCGTTTAGTTTCTTCTTGTCTGCAGTGTGATGCAGAAGTCCCCACTTCTGTGTTGGTTTTAAACTTTTAATATCTCTTTATGTGCAGTTGTTAATCAGAAGTGGACGTGCTGCTGAGGAAGCACTAATGATTCTTGTCCCAGAGGCTTATAAAAACCATCCTACCTTGTCAATCAAATATCCCGAGGTGATTTTTTTAAGAGAATTTATAGGTCTACCCCTTTTTTAGATGGGGTGATGTAGGGGGAAAGGAAAGGGAAGGGAACAATTTCCGTTGTTTGGTTTCCAAATTTGATTGGAAGGAATAAATGGAAAGAAATTGGAGGGATCTATTATCCCTTCTGCAAGCCTTAAAATCCTGTTATCATAGGACAGATTCATAAGAAAATGACTTTTGCTCCATCCCTCCTCGCCATCCCCCCTCTTACTTCCCTCCCTCCATCTCCTCCCCTCCCTTCCCCTCTTACTATTGTATCCAATCAAATGTTTGGGGTTTGTATATATCCATAGTTTGTTACGGGCAGCTTTGCGCCCAGTTTTTTGCACCAAGTTGTTGCTTGGCGCTTATTATAAAATGTCAATTTTAATGCTCTAGGTTTAGTTATAGTCAGTGTAATCATTTTGCTAATCTTGTGCTTTTTTGGTAAGTAAAGCATCCAGGAATCGTGCTAAATGGCTATTGTTGTTGCCTGTAGGTTCTGGACTTTTATGATTACTACAAGGGGCAGATGGAAACTTGGGATGGACCTGCCTTACTTTTATTCAGGTAAAATTGAAGGGCAATTGATAGTCTTTACGCTTTATTTCTACTAGTACATGTAAACACACCAAGATTTAGCCTTCAAAATGGGTGTCATATATTGTTGTTGCGATTATATATTTGAACTATGGTACAAGGACTGAGATCTAGACCGATTACATAACCACAATTAAAAAAGATTTTAAATACCAAGCTCTTTGCAGTTATTTCTCTAACTATTTTACTAGTCATTTGTTCATGTACTCGTTTTTACTTAAGCATCTCATTCTCATACTGTTTTATGAGTCTCACAGTGATGGAAAAACTGTTGGTGCTTGTCTTGACCGAAACGGATTACGTCCTGCTAGATATTGGCGCACAGTTGACAATGTCGTTTACGTTGCATCTGAGGTTTGACTTCCAACTTTCTTTTTTCTCATGTTCTTGTACTCCCAACGTGGAGAAACATGGGACCATTAATATAAAAAAATAACAGAAGAACGTAATTTCAAACACTGCCTAATTATCTTTGCATGAATGGCCACTTTCAAATCAGACATAATAGCCTGAACGAAATAAAGATGGTTAAAGGTATATTAATTTTTGTTTCTCACCTTTTGTGCATGGGTTAAGCTATGTAAGGTTGATGACTTTCTAGTTTCTAGGGGTTTGGAGGAAAAAAATGAAAAACTTTGTTACATGCTTAGGAGGAGGCATGTGGTCCAATAGTTGGTTAATTCTGCAGAGTTACTGCGAAGTCTGCGATCATATATACCTTCCACAAGGATGTGATGGAAATACGGAGGTCTCCTATTCTATACAGGTTGACCACTCCATGCAGCCTCACCATGTATAATGGAGTTTGATCTTAATTGTGCAAGTTGGATTTGGACATTGAGACCCTTTTAAAGTACGCCAATGACAAACTAAACTTTTGTAAAATGGTAACTAGTAAGTAGTAATTTTGCTGAACACTTACTAAGATTTTGTATAGTTAAGCTTACACGTGAAGGCGTGGAGTGGACTTATTGAAAAAGTATGCCTCACTTACCTGGGAAAGACTTCTTAGTCTCACTTCTTGAGGGTTTTGTATAGTTGGTGTCAGCTCCTGTCCTTTACTAGTTTCATGGATAGAATTAGAATGCTTCATTCTTTCAAATCATACCTTAATTGATTCTGTATTTATGTTTATTATTCGTTCCGTAAAAGTCACGAAAACTTATTTTCTACCATCTTTTTGCTTCCTTACTTCTTAGGCCACGTAAGATATTAACATCCATTTATGCGTAGAGTTAGCCACCGTTTAAGTTGGATACTGTCAATTTTGGCCATCTGCAGAGGAGAAGTAATTTACTCTCTGTCACTAAAACAAACCACAATTTTTTGAGTTTAACCTGTGTTGTTCGACGATACATTTGACTAATGCCTTTCCATGTTCTTCGTGTTGATTGCCAGTCCAGTATACGCAGTGCATCAATGCATTCATTGCCTTATAGGATACTTGTTTAGAGAAAATTCAACAGAGAAATTAATGTTTCCAGGTCTGATGTTAATATAGGTGGGAGTCCTGCCAATGGATGAATCAAAAGTCATAATGAAGGGTCGACTAGGTCCAGGCATGATGATAGCAGTCGATCTGCCTAGTGGTCAGGTTTGTACATTTGTGTTTTTGGAAAAAATACATATATTTGGGTTTTACAAACGTTATACTCACAGAGTAATGTTTCTCATACTTTGCCGCATAGATGTTTTTGCTCTTCCATTTGCGTGGTTCTTCACTCTTTATTTTCAAAGCAGCAAAAATATCGTGCTTTGAATTACCTGCGATTCTCAAATGATGCATATTATGTTCTGTCCTTGATACTCGCTTTTGTTGGAGTTACACCTTACAATGTTATGGGACTGATACATGTTAAATGCAGAGTCCGCTGGGCAATTAGAAATAACGTGTCTAAACTGCGGTTTTTTGAGGAGTCATTTATAATGTGTAAACTGCAGGTTTTCGAGAATACTGAGGTAAAGAAACGGGTAGCCTCAGCATATCCTTATGGGAAGTGGGTGAAGGAAAATTTACGATCATTAAAACCGGTGAACTTCCTTTCAGGGGCGGTTCTGGAAACTGATACAATCCTGAGACACCAACAGTAAGTATCTTGTTCCAGCCACTCTTTTGAGCTGCCTCAGTCTGATGACAGTGATGTCATTGGATGTCGTATGGTCTTGCCTTCTACTTAAATCCAGCCAAACATATTTATTGCTGGATGAGCTGACTGTTGAACTTATTAAATCCCATGTCCCTGTCTTTTGCTTGCATGGTTCTAGTTAACCCTGAATTTAAAGCTGGACACATCTTTCTTGAGACATGTTGCGGTGCAGTGATATCATCATGATTCACGATGATTGTATGGGTCTTAGGGAAATATGCTGGAGAGAAGTGTCAGTGGGTGGCTCCAGCTGTGTTCTCCTTTTCGTTATTACCAATTTTTACTCATTAACATGATTTAATATGGTCTTTAAGTTTGTGATATACTTTAAGGTCAACTAACAGTAATTCTAGAAGCTCAATGTACCACTTCCACTTGTGTTGGCCCAATTTCTTTGGAATGCTGTATTTGAGAGGAGATGTGGGAAGAGCTTTGATTGAGAGGGGAAGAGGGAAAAGTTCTGATGATGAGAAGCGAGATTACTGTTTGACTGATTAATTCCATAGGGAAGAATCTAAAGTGTATCTAGTGCAACTGTGCGAGGATAGTGAATGGAGGTGATAAACAATTGAGAAAATAACCCCATGATGCGTTTGTGCTTGATGGTTCAGAAGTATACAAGTGATAGTAATATAGTATTACACTATTACCTCACTGGGGGATTTTTTGCTGCATGACATGGTTGTTCCTTGACTAACTTTGATAAGTTGCAGTTCCATCATCATGAGTTTTTTAAAATGTTGTTGGACTTCACTATCAAAGATTCTGTTTCTAGACAATTCTTATAGTAATTATGACAAATAATGGCAGGGCATTTGGCTACTCAAGTGAAGACGTCCAAATGGTAATTGAAAGTATGGCTTCACAAGGAAAGGAGCCTACATTTTGCATGGGAGATGATATTCCTCTAGCAGTGATGTCCCAGAAGCCACATATGCTTTATGATTATTTCAAACAACGATTTGCTCAGGTATGCTCTGGAGTATATTTGGAGAACACCATTTATATATCAAATATCTCTTCGGCTTGCTTATATTACTTGCCAGTTGCCACTTATGTTTCTGTCTTGAGGGACAAGAGAACAGTAATATTGTTGCACTATACTCAGACTCTGCTGACCATTGTGGTCTTGACCTGGTAGCTAAGTATTGATACCCTAATGTGGAATTAATTTGTATAAAGAAAACAAAAGGCTGAAAAAAGTGATTGCCATCAGTGCATCTCGTTACGTTTCTCATCTTTTATTTTCGCAGGTTACTAACCCAGCTATTGATCCTTTGAGAGAAGGATTAGTCATGTCTCTTGAAGTTAACATTGGTAAGCGTGGAAATATCCTAGAAGTTGGACCTGAAAATGCTTCGCAGGTTAGAGAATGATGCCATTCCCTGTAGCTACTTTCTTTTTCAATGATTATGATTTATTAAGATGCACTGATATGTACTTAAATTGTTCCTATCATGGAATATTGTTGTGGTTTTAGGTTATATTATCGAGTCCTGTGCTTAATGAAGGAGAGTTGGAAGCTTTGCTGTCCGATCCCTTGTTAAAGGCCCAAGTGCTACCCACCTTTTTTGACATACGTAAAGGACTTGACGGCTCTCTAGAGAAAACATTATATAGGCTCTGTGAAGCTGCTGATGAAGCAGTTAGAAATGGATCACATCTGCTTGTTCTCTCTGACCGTTCGGATGAGCCAGTAAGCCGTTATCTTATGCATTTGATACATTGATAGAGTCGATCCATCGTAGTTTATTTATTTGGTATGTAGACTGTAATTCTGTTCTGCTTCTGGATGAATGTTGCTTTGGCTAGATTACGACCTCTCAAAGTCAAATAAATACACTAAGTGCCGCATCAAATTCTGCATACAGCCTCACCAATCTGATTAAAGGGATGCACTTATTAAAATGGCCCACTGTGAGAGTAGCTTAAACCTGGCCTGATCTTCTTGAGAATGTCAAAACAGTAGAGGGTAAATCCTTATTTTTGAAATCCATTTTATAATCTCCTTCGCTGATTGATCAGACAGTTTTCCTCTCATCGACATCTCGTTAGATCAACGGCCGTCTTATGGCCTTGTTTCCCATTTTATAATCTCCTTCGCTGATTGATCAGACAGTTTTTCTCTTACTTTTTCCCTTTTTTTTTTGCACGAATTCGACAATCTCAATTCACTTGTGCTCTTTTTCACAAAATTTTGCCACAAAATATTAGGTTGTGCTCATTACTTTTGCTCTTAGCATACAACTATATGATTATATAGGGGCATGGCTGTTAATTGCCGTGTATTGCTTAATTTCACGCCTGCCTATATGATATGGTGAATATATCACAATTTCTCTATTACTCCCTCCAAGTCACTCTTTTGTTCCCTAAATCCTTTTTTATTCAGGTTGGGTTTTGTTCCCTCGTTCCTTATTTGGTCAGTTTTGTGTGGTCCAAAATCAATTACATGTGGGGTAAATTTCCTTAATTCTTGTGTCAAAAAGAAAAGGGAACAAAAGAGTGACTTGGAGGGAGTATTTGTTTTTGTGTGATGTCGTTCCCTTAATATATTAGCAATTATCTGTGACTTACATTTTCCTAGGAGCTCATCTCCATCTATTCATAGTGGACTGAGTTGTGGGAATGGTAGTTCTGTTGACTCCGAGAATCTTATGTCACGTATTGTTTGAGTTATTTTTTTTGATGATTTTTCACATGTATTTTTTCTCCGCCAGGAACCAACCAAGCCAGCTATACCGATACTCCTAGCTGTAGGCGCTGTTCATCAGCATTTGATTCAGAATGGCTTAAGAATGTCTGCCTCAATTGTGGCTGAAACAGCTCAGTGTTTCAGTACTCATCAGTTCGCATGTTTGGTAGGATATGGTGCAAGGTCAGATGCTTTTCCTGTACTTTTCTTTTAGAGAAAGCACAAAATAATCAACTGTTTTTGGCCACATTCAACTAAAAATTGGTGTGCTGAACTTTTAAGTATAAAATATAAGACTACTGATTTAGAAAAGTGATGCTGAAGAAACATCTAGAGAAGATGACAATGATGTAGCTCAGATATTTCTTTTGTGATTAATCATTGACGCATCGTCACAGTTGTTCGGATGACTACTTTATATATTATCTAACACCGCACAAAAGTACGTTTCTGTGGCACTGCTAAGTGCACAACTTGTTTTAGTAAGCAAAAACCAGGGTTAGATGGTTCCATGGTGACTCATAACTTTTTTAGGTTCTAGTGTGTATTTTGTCTGGAGAAGTGCTCCTTGCTCTAGGCATATAATGTTTGCTCTCTTTGTAGATAAGATCACACATGATAGCTTGAAAGCTTAAACTTCTCTTTCTCACTTTGCATATGAGCATCGCCCCCTTGATATCTTTTTGTACTTTGGCGTCATCGCTCGGCGTTCTTCAATTGATATCCTCTTATCATTCAACAAAAGTTCGGCTTGGTCTAAAGAAGTGACAAATAAAAACACACCATGAGTTCTTAAAATCTCGACATTTCTTACCTCTTCTTAAGACCAGCTCCTAAGGCAACTTTAACATTTCGACAATTTTACATCTACTACCACCCTCCCCACCAGTCCACCACCATCAAACACAACCCAACCCAACCCAACCCCATGTCCCATCCTAACTCTCCTCCCTCATTAAAATTGATTAAGTTCGAAACCAGTTTAGACATCTGGAACCAATCATACAATGCACGAAACACAAAAGAACAACGATGATCGTATTACATTTAACAGTACACCTTCATGAAACTCTTTTTGGCACTAAGCTCATCAAAGTTGTGATTTGGTATGTTAATTATACCGACAAGTCAAAGGATTCAAAGGGTTTGTAAAAAGATACATTATACTCTATAAACGCTTCTGAAACACTAGTAGACAGCCAACAAAGCAAGAATTTTCATCAAAAGACTAAATATTATAAATTTTCTATTTCCAAATACTATTTTAATAGCCTACTACCACGACAATATGTAGTTTTAATATGGTCTATTAAGAGGAATACAATTACCACAACGGCATGGGGTGGCAGAGTGTTTGATGGTGGTGGGGTGGGTGGTAGTAGATGTAAAATTGCCGGAATGTTAAAATTGGGTTAACTTGCACATAGACTCAAACATTTGGGGGTAAATTGCACATTATAAAACCTTTGGGGGCAAATTGTACATAACCCCAAACGTTTGGGGGCAATTTGCTACTTTGATACTTAGGTTTTTTAATATTATACGATTCGATCGTACAATTTTTGTTTGGTATTTGGTTTTGTTAGTAGCTTCTATGGAGTACTTTGTCTCTGTTACTGTTGAGTACATGCTAATATATATGCATGGATCATTTTTCAGTGCTGTGTGCCCGTATTTGGCATTGGAAACATGTCGTCAATGGCGATTAAGCAACAAAACTGTGAACTTGATGCGAACCGGAAAAATGCCAACTGTTACGATTGAGCAAGCCCAGAAGAACTTCTGCAAGGTCGTTCATTTCAATTTCTAGATGCCTGTGGCCAATGGCCACATGACGCACCAAATAAAATTTTTATTTTATGCAGTTTATTTTGGGCTCTTTCTTTTCTGTTTCTCTCTGAATAATCACGATGACGTAATTGAAAGAGGACTAAGTAGTGATAAGGTTTGTAATTGTCTATTCTCAGGCAGTGAAATCTGGTTTACTAAAGATCCTATCCAAAATGGGGATCTCACTTCTCTCAAGGTATTAATTCTGAGCTAGTTTTACCATCATTATCAAATGCTTTTTTCTAGCTTGTTTGTTTGAGCTGACGCGCTTTTCAAAACCTTCAAAGTCCTTGCTATGACAAATTTGGTAGTTAAACTTTTTAATCTCTATTATAGTTACTGTGGGGCACAAATATTTGAAATCTATGGATTGGGAAAAGACGTCGTTGATTTAGCTTTTTGTGGAAGTGTCTCCAGCATCGGTGGATTGACTCTTGACGAGGTAAAGATATGCTTTTCAATCTCTATCTATAGTTACTCTGGGGCACAAATATTTCTCTCTTATCTGATGATCATTGCTAGCGTGCTTCAATGGCGATGGCTTTTTCTTTTCCTCTCTAAAGTAAGAAATAATGTCAATTAAGAACACCAAGGAGGTGACGCCCTTAAAAAATATTATAGTGGTGATGCCCATCTACAAAAAGAAACCATGGGTATGACGTCCATATAAAAAAAACCTGAATGTAACTCCCCTAGCTCTAAAATGATTTAGGGTTGGTCGATATGAATCATCGTATGGTGGTGTTATGAGGAGGGTAAACAATGAAAAATTGCAGAGAACGGAAATGACTATGGTATAAATGTAAGATAGGAGAAAAAAAATAGTCATGAAGATGATAAAAAGAAGAGGTAAAAAATGAGGAGAACCTTGTGAATGAAACTAAGAAGAGATTTAGATTTGATGAATAAGTATCAAGAAAAATCAAGAGGATAAGGTAGGACTTGGTTGGGGTACAATACATTTGGAAAGATAACATAGAAGAGATTTGAAGGCAAAAGAAAATGATATGAAAGTTACACAAATATTCAAATTAAAAAATGATATAGTCATGCGAGTATACGATTCATTACTTGTCATCCACATATTTTTGGCGACTAATTTGTTGAGCTAGTGAAAGAAATACTAGACGAGGTAATTATGTACTCGTAAAATAAATATGCTGATCTGCGGTATCAGCGTAAGAATGTTTTGTCTAATGTTGGTCTGTTTCTCACCCGTTTTTAATTAGTATTGTATATGTAATTTCAAAGAAAAATCTGAATAGTTGTGAGGACTAAAAAGGTTATTGTTATTTTTGAAAAGGACATAGATGTAAATCAGTTTGTAATTATAAAGCTTAACTTTCTTTTTGTGTCAGGGTGATGATTCTTAAAGTTTGTTTAGAATTTAATGTCACTTCTCTTTTGTAGCTTGCAAGGGAGACTTTGTCTTTCTGGGTCAAGGCGTTCTCCGAGGACACGGCGAAAAGGCTAGAGAATTTTGGATTTATACAATTTAGGCCAGGAGGTATTGCTTCCATAATGTTCTCTTGAAGAATTTATTGAAAGATTATCAACGAACAATGTTATGATAATTTTTTTTGCGTACAACGAGATATTGCTATGATGAAATTTTTAATCTTATATTTTAGGGAAAGTTTCACTTTGGTGGCCTTTTGTTTGAACTAATTCCACTTAGTTTGGGAAAGATAGTGAAGAGAGAAGTGAGTGTCTCGGAATGTGAGGAAACATAGTGCTTCGCACAGTATGACATTTAAACATATTGATGAGATACTTCTCTTTACAATCTCTCTTAAAAATAAAAGCTTCTATTATGAAATGTATACTCTTATCTAAACATTTTTTGTTACAAATCTAATGATATAAGCTTCGTAGTTTTTCTTAGGAGCTTTTTTATATAAGATGAGAGCCAAAGACGTACTTCGAGAAATGAAAATTGATTACAATGTTAAAATATGGTGTTCTGATCACTAAAGTGTACTGTAACCAAAATTTCATCCAAATCACATGTTTTAAGCATCATAATCTTAAAAAATTTGTAGAAAATTATCTCTTACTTTTTGCTACAATGTTTCACAGTTTGCTCTTCATTATGATTAAAGTATGTTATCAATGAGATGAGTTTTTATTATGTTATACCTTAGGTGGCCAAAGTGGAAATTGCTCTAATCTTTGGTCACCAAAATGAGAATTGAAGAATTTTTATACCTTCTGGCACCAAAATGCAATTAGCTTATAAATTAAGCCACCAAAATTGGAAATTTTCCTGTTTTATATTCATGACGGGAAGGTTGATTTGGGTGGTAATGTTCATTTCTGTCCATGTGTTCTTGCCTGTTTAATGAGATTTTGATTTGGGGAAGAAGTGTTAGATGGCTGACCTTATATTATTATTTGAGAAATTTATTATGTTCTTCTGAGTTTTATTCCCGTATCTAACTAGTCTTCTTGAGGGGTTAAGTGATGAAATATGTACATAATGTACATTAACATAAAACACAGTGTGGTAATCCATACGTAGTCCAGTAACTCAGTGAGTGTTTCACTATCATTTACTGTGTTAACCACATTTTATAATCAGTATACAGCATACTACTCTTCAAGATGGTAATAGTATATGGTCAACAATAATATAAACATATGGTGCATGACCTTGTTTGCTAAGCTCCCCCATAAGGTGATGATATTGTCAACCATTGTGATGTTATTGTCAAACCATGACTTGCTGATTGTTAGTTTTGTTGTTTAAGAGAACGAATGTTGACCTTGCCTTTTTTTATCCTATTTTTGAAGGGGAATATCATGGAAACAACCCAGAGATGTCAAAATTGCTGCATAAAGCTGTTCGTAACAAAAGTGAAAGTGCCTATGCAGTTTACCAGCAGCATTTGGCTAATCGGCCTGTTAATGTGAGTTTCTGTGAACGTTATTGACGCAGAACGTGTAATGCCATCAATTCTTTGTAGTTGCTTAGTGGTTACTATTGCTAAATTGCTAGGAGTAATAAGTTCCAAATACTTCCGATCAGGCAATCATGCATTCATGCTTATATGCCTATTTGGTCTTCAGTTAAAGAATAATTGCTGTTATCATAACTTTGGACAGCATTGGCATTTATTTTTGTATGTTGCTTGGATCATGATTGGTTAATAGCTTGTTCAGATTCTTTGAAAGTTATGTTGCCACATTTGGCTGAAAGTTTTATTCAACTACTATGACAAATTGACAACCCAATTTCTCTAGTGGGGATTTTTGGACAACTCTACTTCTGTGATGTCAGCAACCCCTTCCTCTAAATCCACCGATATGATTTTCCTTTCTATGGGAATTGTTAATTAAATTTCAAAGTTAAGTCTTAATTGCTAGCCTTCTTCTCCCTTGCCCGTTTCTTGGGTACTCCTTTCACACTCCTGACTACTTGAGCATTTGCTATTACATCCCTCTCTGGACAATATAGTTGTAGGTTTTAAACTACCCCGTACTAAACATGTACACTTTTCTGACGTATAAATTAAATTTACTTGGTATTAGGTGATTCGTGATCTTATTGAGTTCAAAAGTGATCGTGCTCCTATTCCTGTGGGTAAAGTTGAACCTGCTACCTCTATAGTCCGACGCTTCTGTACTGGTGGTATGTCACTTGGAGCTATCTCTAGAGAAACTCATGAAGCAATTGCCATTGCTATGAATAGATTGGGCGGAAAGTCTAATTCAGGAGAAGGTGGCGAGGTACGCAGTTTTTTTATTTAAAATTTGGCACATCCTCATAGCCTTTGATCTATTTTAATAATTAAAGTTTTTCAATCTCTTTGTTCAGGATCCAATCCGTTGGAAACCGTTGACTGATGTGGTTGATGGGTATTCCCCTACTCTTCCTCATCTGAAAGGTCTTCAAAATGGAGACACTGCCACAAGTGCTATCAAGCAGGTTCATTACATTTTTTTTCAGCATGTTCCTAGAACTTCCATAATTTGCGTACATCCAAACCTCTTAGCCTACAATTTGCGGGAGCCATTGAGGCACTGGGGTGATGTTGTTCCTACTTCCTATAGCTTCCACAATGTATTTGAGTAGCTTCTGAGTTGCACCCCTGCAGCGTGTCAGAGAGTAGATATTAAGGTATCATATTTGGAATATTTTACATTCCGAGTGTGTTCTTTTCCAGGTTGCATCTGGGCGTTTTGGTGTCACTCCAACGTTTTTGGTTAATGCTGATCAATTGGAAATCAAAGTTGCACAGGGTGCGAAGCCTGGTGAAGGGGGGCAGTTACCTGGAAAGAAAGTCAGCGCCTATATTGCCCGATTGAGGAACTCAAAGCCCGGGGTTCCTCTTATTTCTCCACCTCCACATCATGACATATATTCTATTGAAGATCTTGCACAGTTAATATATGATCTTCATCAGGTAAGGCCTTTTTCATGAATGCTGCTGAGAGTTATTTGGTACAAGATCTAGCTTTTCACTCTTGAAAAATTAACAGATAAACCCTAAGGCTAAGGTTTCAGTGAAACTAGTAGCAGAAGCTGGCATTGGCACTATTGCGTCTGGTGTAGCAAAGGGAAATGCTGATATTATTCAGGTATTACAGCTTTTTCATTTACATTCGTCAAAGAGACTATTATTTGTGTTGTCTCCCATAGGGAAAGATTGCAACAGTTGAACACCCAGGGTAATCTAGCTGCTGTTCTTACTGTTGTAGCCTTTCCTTCACTGATCTTAAAAGTTAAACCAGTTGTGCGCGCGCAGCTTTGCTCCATGTACTAGTTTCTATTCAATGATTCATCTGTAGTTCTGTACTTTCTAGACATTATGTCCCGTGGCTCCCGTCTATATGGAGAGGTGTCAATTTGTATCAGGATCCCGCTTCGATCATGCGATTCTACGATATAATGATCCAAAAATGCTTGACCGATCCCAGATCTTACGATTTTATCATGGTTGTGGAATCTTACGATCCTATTCATTTGAAAATTTTTAGAGATAGGATCATAATACGATCCAACAATCCGATTCCATAGTAAAAATATTAATATATAATATTTTTATATAATAACATCTTAAAACCCAAATTTTTGTGCAAGTTGTAGAAACATGTTCATACAATGATACTAAAATCATTAATGATCAATATTTCATGGATAAATATTAATAAATATGTGTTTTGATTTTCGATTATATGTTTTTACCAAATAAAAAACTATATTTAGTGAGTTGGTAGGATCTTACGATTCTACGATCCGATTCTACCGGTTTGATCCTACCCTCCATGTGCGCTTGATATTTTATATGTATGTTAGTCAATGCTAGTAAGTTGGTATCCTCGATGTGTAATCAAGCTTAGCAAAGGGGTCACAATCAAATAAAATATTTTGAAACACTAGTTTTGCCTCCAGAGATTAGATTTCCTTTCGTTCTATCTAAAAAGAACCCAATCAGTTCTTTAACTAAGTGAAGTCTCTAATCATGGGTATAATCTTGGGATGACTTGCAGATATCAGGACATGATGGTGGAACTGGAGCTAGCCCAATAAGTTCCATAAAGCACGCAGGTGGCCCTTGGGAACTTGGACTAACAGAAACTCACCAGGTTTGCATATTAGCCAGATATCTTACGAAAAGCCTCTGCTTGATGCAGCTCTAATTTTACCTTGTTGTTTCTTCGATTGTAACAAAACTTCAGACCTTGATTGTAAATGGACTTAGAGAAAGGGTCATTCTCAGAGTTGATGGTGGCTTCAAAAGTGGGGTTGATGTCATGATAGCTGCAGCAATGGGTGCAGATGAATATGGTTTTGGTTCTCTAGCCATGATAGCTACTGGTTGTGTTATGGCTCGCATTTGCCATACTAACAATTGCCCGGTTGGTGTTGCTAGCCAGGTATGTGGATTATAGTTAGCTTCTTATGTCTGCTCTAGGGAAGGTTCTCTGGGTTTCCCATAATGTAAATTGTATCAAGAAAAGTATGGACCAATTGATACTTTACAATATAAGAATGGTATAGACACTTTAGTAAAGCCAATTGCTTTCTTCTGTCTTGTTTTAAATAAAAGCCAAAGGATAACTGAGTCTTTGGCTCCACAACTAAGACCTTTCTGATAAATTGGTTAAATTATCTCAGAGGGAAGAACTTCGTGCTCGTTTTCCTGGTGTGCCTGGTGATCTCGTGAACTACTTTCTGTATGTGGCTGAAGAGGTATTGTATTCTACTAGTTGGAAATGTAATTTACGTTGAGCGTTATTGTATTTGTGCATGACTAAGGAAATAGGTACTTGACTGTATCTTATGTTTGATCAGGTAAGAGGCATACTAGCACAGTTGGGCTATGCAAAATTGGATGATATAATTGGAAGAACCGATCTTCTTAAACCAAGAGACATCTCCCTGATGAAAACTCAACATCTTGATCTGACCTATCTTCTCTCAGTATGCTTTTTTCCTTCTTATTTTATTTACACATAATGTTTACATTTGAGTAGTTAATGTATCCTTCTCATTGTCATGGAATCCTCTTCAATTGTTTCAGAATGTCGGTTTGCCTACCATGAGCAGTACTGCCATCAGGACCCAAGAAGTTCATACCAATGGGCCTGTTCTGGATGATCGCATACTCTCAGATCCGGAGGTAAAACCTCTTCTTGCACTTAGCTGCTTATTCTTCAGCAAAGTCAGAAGGAATTACTTATTTCATTTTAAGATTACTTTGTCATTTTAAGTTTAATTTTGTTTCATGTTCATGTGTTTATGCCATTGGAGATTTGGAGTGGGTCGTTTTGATGGCTTGAAAGTTAAAATCAGTTCATTTGTGGCAATATTTGTCTGGATTTGAAATTCTGGTATTTCAATGGCAAAATCTCCTGACGGTGACTCACCAGGTGCAAAATGTGAAAATGCCGTGTTACTTGGTACACTAGCGTTTCATGGTGCTTTCTGTATGTTAGTTTCTCTTTTGGTGTACCTTGGGCAATGATCTAGGAAGTGAATCGTGTGTTTAATACTATCTCTGCTTTTAAAAAGAGGATGCAAATAATGTGAACTTAATGTCAACACATATTCTGTATGAAAATGTTGCACTAAATGAATATAGTCAGTTATCTTCTATTTCGTTTTGTTGTTCTTTTTTATCTTTTCTCTGACCTGTATTTATCTTGGGAGATACTCTATCCCGGAGGCTTTCTTAAATCTAACCTGTTGATCAAGGGTTTGTGAAATAGTACATTGAAGTTGACAAGGGCCTGATCTGTCATGTAATCTTTTTTTTTTATGTTTACTTGCAGATTACAGATGCCATTGAAAATGAAAAGATTGTCAACAAAACTTTCGAGATATATAATGTGGACCGTGCTGTTTGTGGCCGTGTAGCTGGTGTTGTCGCCAAGAAATATGGTGACACAGGCTTTGCTGGGCAACTGAATATAACGTAATACATTCTCGATAATTGCGCAGACTGGAATTCAACATTTTATAAATCTTTCCTTGCCATGTATCAATTTATGGAAAAATTGCGCAGAATGAACTTCTAAGTAAATTTTTTATTTCATGTTCAGTTTTACAGGGAGCGCTGGGCAATCTTTTGCTTGCTTTTTGACTCCTGGAATGTACATTCGTCTTGTTGGAGAAGCAAATGACTATGTCGGGAAGGTATGTCAGTTTTTTTTACTCAACGTGTTGGGAGCGTCTATAACAATATGGTTGTCTTTATTGGTCAAGGTTATGGGCGTGCAAAATCTTCTTTAATACTAATGAACGTTGAGGGTGAAATTCTTAAGTGTATCATGTTGAAACCGTTTATAATGTTTCAGCTAAACCATCGTATCTATTATCTCAATAATTACATGGCAACGTTGGCATCTGTGTGAATCTTTATCCTTGGCAGCTGGCACTCAAATAAGACGTACCCCTGAACAATTACCCCTAGCCGTGAAAGGCTGGGAATCAAAGTCTAGAATGAAATACAATATTTTGTCTTCCCTCCAAAAAAAAACAAGCTGACTTCCTGCCTTTAGGGGGAGAATTATTAATCAGAGCATTTATTGTTTCTTTTAATGTCTCGTGTCGCTCTTTTGAATTGCATATCTTCTGTGTTCAAACTTTCTCTGTCAATTGAATTTTCGCAGGGTATGGCTGGTGGTGAATTGGTTGTTACACCAGTAGAAAATACTGGATTTTGCCCCGAAGATGCCACAATTGTTGGGAACACATGTCTATATGGAGCGACAGGAGGTCAAGTGTTTGTTAGAGGAAAAGCTGGGGAACGCTTTGCTGTAAGGAATTCCCTTGCCCAAGCAGTGGTCGAGGGCACTGGTGATCACTGCTGTGAATATATGACTGGCGGCTGTGTTGTTGTCCTTGGAAAGTGAGTACACGTCCACTGACTAAATCATACTTCTGTCACAAATTAGATGATAATCTTAGCTTGTTTGTTTTTGACAGAGTGGGTAGAAATGTTGCTGCCGGTATGACTGGAGGTCTGGCATATCTGCTAGATGAAGATGATACTCTAATTCCAAAGGTCAGTTTACTCTCTGAAGTATTTACACCATTTGATGTCAAGATATAAAATGGCTATTTAGTAAAAAGATTGTTCTTGCACAGTAATATTTGTACAAACCTAATTTCTGGTTTGGTAAAGCATATTCTACATGTTGAAGCGTTTTTTAGCTTAGATTATTATGATATAGAGGACTTGACACAATTTTTGTTACGGGTCATCCAGAAACTACCTCTCCATGGTGGGAAGTGTTTTTAACATAGTGGTAAGGTAAGGTAAGGTTGTGTAGCTCTGATCCCACTTGCCTAGCCTTAGTTAGGAAACTTTGAGGCACCAAGTAATGTTGATGTTCCAATGGTGGCATGTCTGCTAAATCTGTGTGTATATATTGCTTGTCTCTTTGTGCCTGCACCCTCTTTAGAATTTATTCATCATTATCTTTTTCTTTTTTGCTGGTACTTTAAAAACAGGTAAACAAGGAGATTGTGAAAATCCAGAGAGTGACTGCTCCCGTTGGTCAGATGCTACTCAAGAGCCTTATTGAAGCACACGTCGTAAGTATTCTACATGAGCATTATCCATCACCGCTTGCTGCACTTCACTTGCAGAAGTTTAAATCAATTATTCCACCTATCTCATAAATTTGTGCACGTTTTCAGTAATTTCTTATTTTATACGTCATAATTCTCTGTTAGTAAATTGAGGTGTTGGGAAACTGGCATATGCAACTTTGTATTCTCGTCCTTTGCTTCATGTTAGTTAGGTAGATCGGCCATATGACAGTCTACATGTGCTCAGGCAAGGTTTAAGCGTCATTATAGTTTCACTTCCATGCTATTCCTGTACTCCCACCTATTGCTGGAAATTGTTTTGTACGTTTGGCACTATTCTTAAGAAAGTCAATAGGCTGAGAGCTGGATACACAACACCAATACTAAAAATACAGATGTTGTAAAGTTAAAACAGACTCACGCCTCCACTCGTTGCTAAATGTACTTCTAGATTAATTTGTCATGCATTTTCAATGTGAAGGAAAAAACCGGGAGCTCCAAAGGTGCTACTATTTTGAAAGACTGGGACAAGTATCTGCAACTATTTTGGCAGTTAGTCCCACCTAGTGAAGAAGACACCCCAGAAGCTTCCGCAGACTTCGAACAGACAGCTGTCGAGGGTGAGCAGGTTACTCTACAATCTGCTTAGATTGAACCCACGGCCACCAGAGACCACCTCAGGCTGAAACACTGAAAATACAAAATTCCACCTTTAAAGGATGTGTAGTGCAACTCCCACGACATTCGAGAAGGGAAAGGCTGTGCTGACGATTTTCCGTTCATTACAAAAGGGATTTAAAAGATTTGGAGGCTTAAACTCCAGTTTGATGGATGGATTTTCGATTGGCATGAGATGAAGGTTGGCATTTATGTGTGGGACCTGATCATTTCATACTTGACTAAAGAAGCCAAGAAGCCTCTCCCCCGTATATATATTGTTGTTTACCACTTGTAAATTCCTTCCGACTTTTAGCTTTGGTCTCTTTTTCCTGTCTTATTTTTCTGACATTCATCCGACATGTAGAATTTTAAAGCTGTTAATTCCCCAGCTCTTTTGTCATTGTTTTGACGCAATTTATATACCCACTTCATTTGTCTGATTAATACAATTTTTCATAAAATGAACAATCACACGTGACTTGAAGTTTAGATCGATCGGTATGCTAGTGAATTTTGCTTCCAGTAGATTCGAAACTATACCATTTGACATTTACTTATCTAGGTCAAACAATGCGAATCACAAATGCAGTTTAAATCTAGGAAATTACTTAATACAGTATGAAATTATTTTGTCTTTAACTTATAAATTCACCCTCCTTATTACATAACGCAAATTCTTATTTCAGACGGACCATTTCCGTATGAAAAATAAGACATGATTATGTTGCCACTTTTAGATAAAATGTAACCACAACTTATATCAACTTGTTTTTAATAGTGGTTATATCTAACTATAAAGTGGTTACAAAATCCCGTCTTATTTCTTAAGACCAAAATGGTCCTCTGAAGCAAGACTAACTGATTTCATAATTATCTCCGCCTGGTTTTCCAATTATTTATCTCCTACTTCTTAACTGGCCTACCCCACCTCAATATAATAAAGTAAAAAAAAGTGGAACGAATTCGCATCCTCATCATTTGGGCCACAACACATTGATGGAGCTTCTAATAAGCAAAGAGAAGCAATTTGGAAAGACTAATGTATACCGATGCTCATGCTCTAAGGGCAAGGTGAGGCTTACCTTATTACATCGTTATGGACTATGGTGGGTAGGGGGCCAGGGGCGCTCAAAAAATGGTCCAGACCGACAAACCGGACCGACCCGAACCGGCCGGTCCAGACCGAATACATACCGGTCCGGTCCAGACTGAATACATACCGGTCCGGTTTTCAGGTTTCAAAAAATATGATGGTCGGTCTCCGGTCTGGTCCGGTCCTGTCCTGTCAGACACCATTATAACAAAAAATGTATATATGGTCAACAAAAGTAAATGGGTTAATGGTGAGAATAATTGTAATAATCACAGTAGTAAATTTTACTAACCATCAATTATATGCGTGGCTTTCATCGATAATCAGACGATCGTAAGCCCAAAATTGTTTCACCTTTCAATAAATAGTATGCATATCTTTCGTGGCTTTAGTTTCATTAGTGGTATAGATAAGAGTAGGTCGTTGATGATTTGCCGCGTGTTATTTCAAAGTATACAAGTTATTTGTAAACGATCTTTTTTCTCTCAGAATGAATCAAACGAAGAATCCCTACTACAAAAGCCGCATGAAGATAGCGATACGAGATCGAGCCAAATTGTCAGATCTTGTTTTGAGATACCTAATTTATAAGAGAATCGTCAAATCATGGTTTGGTTTCCATTAGATTGGTTTTCGATTATTTGTAAGTGATGTAACTTGTAAGGCGTTATATTAATAAATTGCTCTTTTCTTTTAAAAAGAATAATGGCAAAACTAGTAAAATTAACTGTAGTAGTAGCAGCATGAGTAATAAAAATGACAATATTAACCACGAGTCGTCAAAATCAACAGTAGTAACATTGTCATTATTGTTCATTGCAAAATATAGGATCGTCTAACACTAAATTGATGGATACAATAAGTATATATAAGAATGAAATAGCACTACGGACCGTTCGTCCTAAATTACATTCAAACACCTACCCAACCAAAATTGTCGACAAGCCTCTACTCTTACCTCAACTCCCCAAGAAATTATCAAGGTTTTAAAATGGATTTACCTTAGTAAGTAACCGAGATCAAGCTTATGACTTGTAAACTCAAAATGGGTCACAGCCCATGATTTCCTCTTTCATAAACTCAGTGTCGGCCTCTGCCTCGCCCTCTACCTCGCCCTCCCCCTCGCCCTCTACCTCGCCCTCGATTCCCTTGACCTCCAATTCTTTTCTCATAATTGGTAGGCTTAAGTCCTAGTGAATGAACTCCCCTCTTCTTAGTTCGTGGGTTCTCATCATCTTCGTCTTCCCTATACCTGGCTTTGCTTCTAGATACGAAGGATATCTCCCTTGAACCACCAGGTCCTACTTTGACACTCGAATGAGAAGCCCTTTGCTGGTCTCCACGAGCTGCTACTCGCTCTCCCAAAGGAAGAGCGTCTTCATTTGCGAGTGAGACACTTTCTAAGAAAGCTTCTGCATGTCTTTCATCCTTCACTTCATACAGCCTAGATAATTTTTCACAGGTAGATAACATAAAGATGACATACATAAAGAGTGTATCTTCAAATCAAGTGTTAGGTATTGCTATTAAATTAGGCCACCATGCAAATGATCCATATAGGAAACAAATGATCAATAAAAATAAGCACTCGCCTTGGAATACGTGTGTTCTTTCCTGCTACGCCTTCATCCTCTGAAGAAGCTGAATCCTCATCATCCGTACCATCCTCCATGACAGGCTTGAAGTGTTCATTCAGCAGCTTCGTGGGTGCAATAGGATTTAGAGCCAAAAATTCCTGGGAGTTCTTATCTATTTCGAAGTCCTAGGACACGATTTTGACAAAAATGTCCTATATCAGCTGACAATAATGAGCAATGTAGAAAGGATCTTAAAAGCAACAATGAGCGGTCAATTCACCCCTTTAACAATTATACTAAGTTCAACATAAAAAATACACTGAAGCAAATATAGCGTGCCATTTGAGAGAACAAGACGGTGACATACTTCATTCTCAAACATGCCCGCAAATCTATCATCATTCAAAATGTCACTGGTGAGTCCTGCCTTCTTCCTTGATGTTCTCTTTGTACTAGCATCCTTCTCGTTCTCAGCTTTTTCGTTGCTAAAAATATCCAACGCTATTTCCTTATTAACCCTCGGCAGTCTCCTTTTCATCTGTTACAATGCGAAATTCTGTTAAATACTGATCATACAATAACGCAATATCTGTATTTGCACCAGCACTCAAAGCAAGGTTGACATCTTCGAAGTGTTATGTCAGTTAAAAAATACTTAATATTATATGCAAATCAAGTACTCCTTGACAGTTTCATTATGGTATATTATATGTTAACAAAAAATCTAAAACACAAAAATCATGCAAGAAATAAGGTAATTTCATCAAAACAGAAACAAACACCCTCCACACACAACAGAAAAAAAAAACAGAGAAGCAAATGAGGGAGAACTCTCCTAAAGTAATGCATCAACAACGAAAGATCCATATGATTTTATACTAACCGTTATACGCCCCTCTTTATCCAGCTTTTCTTTAATGCGTTTATCAGTATAGGCCTTATAATCAAACGGTTCTGCTAACGATTTTGCCTGCAAGAACCACCAAAGATAAGACCAAATAATCCCTTTGTTAGTATTGGATCAAATAACGGGAATAATAGAGGGGGACATGTCATTGCATCAGCCTATATACCTTTGAAATGACAAAAATAAACTAACCAAATATGAAGGTCGAGTACACAAGCAGCAGCATTGACTGTATCTTACCTTTTTGTATAACTGATACTTGATGAAGAAACCATGCATATACGCCCTAACAAGATTGGTGCCAATTAAATTTGACAGATTTAATCTCTCGAGTTCTTCTCTGGTCAAGAACTTGTAGTCATCATATATAGTTGTTTGGCCAGTCTCTTCCAGCTCTTCCTGAAAATATAACCCAATTGTACAAATAGAATTTTAAAAAATCGTGAAAACTCGCTACCCAAACACATAATTTCAAGAGCAAAAGGACTACTACCAGATGAATAGGTAGAAACATTGAATTAAAGTTACGTATTAAATGCTCGTACGCCCAATACTTACTGTCATATTCTCCAAATATGCACACCATTTGGGGGCAGGCCCAAGAGCAGGTACAAAGTAAGACGGTATCTGGCTCGAGTCTAGAGCCAACAACATCAATCCACTTTCATTAAATACACAAATATCATTTATTTTGCCACCTGTTGGTTCAATGCTAGTCACCCCTTCCAACTGCAGTTTTGAGCAGCCAAGTAGATACATTATTTTCACATAAATGAAAGATAGCTTCATGAAAAGTTTTGACTACTACGTAAAAAGGGAAAAAAAAATGAAAGGCAAGTGGGAGACAAAGTCTACCCAAATGGTTGAGCCAATCAGCCATGACAAAAGGTAAATTCTGAATTGAACCCCCACCTATGACCCATAGGCCATCAAAGCTCTAAGCTAGCACAAGCCAAGCTCGCAGCTTGTGTAAGGTTTGTCATCAACAGTTAAAAAGATGAGAAAAACCTGTTGTCTCCCCAAGAACTACTGTCCAAAAAAAGCTTAAAGAACTCACCGTCTCAGGATCCCAAACCCTGACAATATGATTATCAGTTGTGATTATTTTAGGTTGCTGTGAATTCAAAGTACGATGCCACTTGATATCCAAAATCGGGCTCCCATACCTGTTACATTGATCAATATTTGTTAAACACTGCTAATATATCAACAAGCTACACTACCCGGACAGCATACTTACATGTGATCCTTGACCCGGAGAGGATGAGACGAACGCAAATCATAAATCAGTACCTAAAACATAAAATAACAGAGATCAAGGTCTATGCCATATTTTCCAGGTCAATGAAGAAGCACCCTAATAATAAACCTACCATGTTCATGGATGCGAATCATGATTTCATGAGATCAACGGGTATCAATGGGTAAACGCACTACATCATATGGGTCAGGCCGATAAGATGTACTCCTGCGTCCCAGTGAATCCTTTGTGTTTTACTAATTTGGGGGTATCAGTCATTTCTTTACATTTCCGTTTTTAGCAAGTACAAGTCGACAATCTCTCCCATGAAGTTGTTTTTTCACTTTGTATTCTTTAGAGAGCATACTTTCATATTCTTGGTCTTTGTGCAAACGTTAAGAATTTATCGGGACGCATCCTGTGATACTTAAACTGATGATGAGTGTAAAATCACTACGCAAGGAGGCCATAGATAGGCCTTCGAGATTCTTTCAGAATTGCAGCCTATAATACTTAAACTCTTCACTTTTAAGGCCATAGGTGTGTAGCATCTATCTGCCATGGTACCGGATATAGGTAGGGAATCTAGAGCCCAACCTTACCAACCCGGCACTTGGGAGGCTTGCAAGACAAAAGTAGAGGAAAAACTTGTGTACGCAGCATGTAATATGATTATTAGTGACCTTTTATGTCTCAAACATCAATTCGTCTGACTTATAACTGTATGTGTCAAACTCGAAACTATATGACCCATACAATTACGTTTTTGCTTTGAATAAGTGTTCATGACTCCACATATTTGGTTTCACGATAGAATCTGCATGCCACACAAATCGAGTAAATATGAGCCTAATAATGCGCATATCCAACACTCGTATCTAACTACTTCCCTCTTTCGTCCAAAAAGGGTGTTGAAGTCCTAATGTAAGTAGTTTACTTATATAATCCCTTTTTAAGTAAGATATATTGTACCTAAGGGACACCAAGGGGTGATGTCCATGTACAAAAATATATTTTAGAGGTGATGCCCCTCTACAAAGGACACTAAGGTGGTGATGCCCTTATACAAATATACACCCTAAAAGTGGGAAGAGATCAATGAATTATCTCAAGCAGAGTGATGCTTTTCATCCCCTTTCCCTTTCACATTTACGGATTTACCAATATGCTTTCATGTTCACTTTCATATTCATGTCGGAACGAAGTATTCATTAGCATAGTGGGAAGAGATCAATGAGTTGCTCTTGTCACTTTTCTACTAAAGTTCTTTGCACAAATTCTACGAGTGAAAAACTCAGCCATTACGTCTCATCATAGAGGCTTTTGTTAAGATCAAACATACAACGCAAAAGCATCCATTGTATGCTCCAACATGAGTTAAGTAAATGTTTGCCTACCCCATTTCATAGTTCAGGTTTTTGTTCATTAAATAGTTCATCTAACAGAGGAACTCGTTCCTCAACCATGTTTAGTCTTTACCTAACAAAATCATGTAATGGATAGCCCTACTTCAAATGTGTTGTCCGAAGCTAACAAGAAATTGGAGCAAAAAAACCAGTCAATCCATTGTAAATGTGATTAAAGAGCTATAAATCAAATACTCTCCTGATCAAATAGGGACGGGTAGATGTTAAATGAAAAAAATCTTTAAGTTCACATCTTACCTTTCCCTCGCTACTTCCCACAGCCATTTGGAAACCTCCATCTTCATCGAATGCTAACGCAGTTACCTCCTGGTGATGAGAAGAGAAGGTTAGAAATTACTCTTCAACCAATAAATATTTTGGAATACAGCTCCCTAAGCCACAAATAAGATTATAGATTCAGATGTATATAAGCATGGTCCAACCAATACAAATTTAATTGAGCTTATATGCAATATTTTCGAGCTTTTAAGATTTTTGAGTTATATTTTAATTTTTTAGGTGTCAAAATCAAACTCTAATTGAGCTTATATGTATTATTTTTGAGTTTCATTATAGTATATTGAGTTCAAAATTTATATAAGACGCTCAAATTCTTTTCAATAAAGCTTGTAAAATGTACATAGAAGCTCAAATCTTTTATTATAGAGCTCCAAATCAATACTACAAGTTGTATAAAACTGGTTGTATAGTCTACTGATTGTCCCTAAGCCGCTACATAGACTGAACTAGGAGAAGAGCGTGATACAAAAGTTTAAAACTGCCTATAAGTCCAACATGGTTTCAAATACTATGAATTAAATAGAAAGGCTTAATCCCGACCATTCCCTTTTCTGGTGCATCATATCTCCATTTTAGGAGATAACTTGGGTTTGTGTCAATTAAAAGGATGAAAAGTATTACAATTATATAGGTACCGGAATTTTGGGGGTCTGCAAAAAGCGGAACTCTGTATATAATTTTATTTTATCTCAGTTTTATATAATACTGTCAAAATATGGATTATGAATTACTCAACGGAGTACTACCTGCTTTGCTCAAATAAAAGCTATTTCTTTGTCCGCTTATCATATATATCATAAGACTTGTGATAAGATAAAAAAGAATCCTCTTTTGAAAAAAGGAGGAACATAACCATCTTTAAAACGTTAATGCAAAAAAAGATAATTAGTTTTAGTTAAGGAGTAAAATAAGCTTTTGGGGATAGAGGGACTTGAACCCTCACGATTTTAAAAGTCGACGGATTTTCCTCTTACTATAAATTTCATTGTTGTCAGTATTGACATGTAGAACGGGACTCTATCTTTATTCTCATCCGATTAATCAGTTCTTCACAAGATCTATCAGACTATGGAGTGAGTGTGAATGTTTTGCTGAATAAATACGGATTCTGCTTTTAACTTGGAATTTATTCACAACAATTCTTGCATTTTTTCATTTCCTATTCTAAATCTCTACTATAATAATATAGAATATATATTTCTATATATAATAGAAAAAAAGAAAAAATTTTTTTAAATATTAAAAAAAAATACAGAACAGATTTGGGTTGTCATTAATCATTTCAGTACGTCTATTCTTCACCCTTTGATTCTTCATTTAGACGGAAGAAGTCTTATACTTATAACAACACAGTAAACCCCATTTGTTAGAATATCTCCCTTTGAGTCTCTGCACCTATCCTTTTTTATTCTTGCTTTCTTAATCCTTTTTTTCTTTTGAAAAAAGGAAATTAAAAGGAGTTGGCTCAGGATTGAACTTTTTTTTAATTCCAGGGTTTCTCTGAATTTGAAAGTTTTCACTTAGTAGGTTTTCATACTAAGGCTCAAGCCAATTAAGTCCGTAGCGGCTACCGATTTCGCCATATCCCCGTTGTATTTGATAAAATGAGGATCTCAATGTGATGTCCCCCCTTTCCGTACCTCTCGCATTTTCTCTTTATTTTATACGGATTAATATACCGAAAAGCTTTTTCTTCTTTTTTATTTATCTTATTTCTATTGGAAAGACTATAAATTGGTCTAATTCGAAATGATTCTATCATTTCTGTAGGTACAATTCAATATAGATGAATAGAGAGCATATAGACGCTCTTTCCTTTATGCAGTTTGTAATGTAATACTCAAAGGATCGATTCTTTGTTTTTCGTCTTCGTCTTTGAATGAAACTAGAAGACTATTTTTTTATATTATTATAATCTAGATTTTATTTTTCTTTATTTATTTCTATTTTTTTTTTTCTTGGGGC